>JAQBSW010006478.1:0-48240 GCA_029291075.1 Eudiplozoon nipponicum | reverse complement strand
AACAGTATTTACTGGATGAATTGCCTTTTCTACACTATACAATTCTTAGTTTATACTTACATATGTAAGTAATTAATGATCAGGTGTTTATATCAAGACCGCAACCTTGATTTTAATAATTGTTATCACCACCCGCGTAACCAATGTTCGTTTAATTAAATAAACAAAGAAACCGGAAATTATGTTAGGAAAGTGAGCTAAATATTGACGTCAAGTTAAAATTGTTTGGCATGTTTTTTGTTTGTTTCGTTGAGTTGAGTTCATAGTGTTGATTGTAATTGCCGTATTTTTGCTCATCTTTATCGCGCGTTTAATATCTACTGAATGCGAAAACTAGTATGTTTTTGATCTTACGTTTTCTATTGCTGATGCGAAATTTATTTTTGGAAAGACAAATCTTGTTGCTTAATAACTTGCAACGTAGTTCTGCAATCGTATGTGTGAGTGCTTATCTCTTCCTCGATCTGTATATTTTTGTTGCTGCTAGTTTGCTTGGTTTTGTTGGTTAGTATCAGGCTTTTTTTTCTATTTTGTGCAGTTTGAAACCTTATTTTTCCCATTTTAATTTGCAAAATTATGATTTTAAATAGACTTTAACTTTTATTTCAATTACTGTACAGTTTTATGCCGCAGAGTTTTGTTTTAATTTCCTGACAATAATAACTATGCATAAGATAGCATATTTTTTGCAAAACCTTGAACTCAATAAAAATATTTTCTTTTTATCCACTGTATGGCTTTCTTTAATTATTAAAAACTTTTCAGGTCAATACTTCGGTAGAAAACAGCATAGGAGCACACCAGTTGGATCCTGACAATCCAGTGATCAAGCTCTGTATGCAGCTCATCAGTTACTCAAAAGAGCCCCATTTGAATGGCCATAATACCGGCGTCGTCAGTACCCCTCGTACGCTTGGCAGTAATAATGCAAAGTCAAGTTTGGCATCAGCTAAACAGTCGAAGGACCGTAAATTCGGTGAAATCATAAACAGCACCCCAGAAGAACACGAAGTCGGGCTTCAAATTGAAAAACAAAATGTGACCACTGAAAGTAAAAACCTTTAAGTTGACTATTACAAATAAAATTTATCATTAAATATGGTTGGAATCTCAGTTGATTCGATCTTCATTTCTGTTAGTACGTCAACGAATCTCATTATAGATAGTTGTAATCTGAACGCAAAATTGCTTAGTCTTAGTGTTCTGCCCACACATCGTTTTAACTGCAAGTGCTAAATTAAAGTGAATAACGGTTATTCATTCCATTATATAATTAAACGAACATTGGCTGCGCGGGCGGTGATAACAATTGTTATAATCAAGGTTGTGGTCTTAATATAAGCACCTGACCCATTAATTACTTACATATGTCAGTATAAACTAAGAATTGTATAGTGTAGAAAAGGCAATTCATCCAGTAGACCGGTTTCGTCCTTATTGGGAACTCATCATGTACTGGCCAGAATTTGCCGCGGGCAGGATTCGAACCTGGGCACGCCTGCTTCGGAATCTGGTGCTCTAACCACTGAGCCACCCTGACATATGTAAGTAATTAATGGGTCAGGTGCTTATATCAAGACCGCAACCTTAATTATAATAATTCATTCCATTATTTTTATAGATTGTATCAAAATTTAGTTATTTTGTTAACTTGACTATTGCAGAGTCATGGTCAAAGCTGTGCGTTCATGTGTAACGTTAACCTGAAAATCATTCATAATATATATTCGAATATTAATTTTGGAGCCCGCTATGCATAGAATATAGTATGCTTACGTAGTCGCGATTTTTTAATTTGCCAAAATTTTTGAAAAATTTATTTTTGTGGCGTGGTAAATTTAGTGCTTATTTTATCTGGTATTTCGCTTAATCAGCATTAAATACGACTAGATGCAAATTGGTTGTGCGGGCGGTGATAACAAGTAAATAAATCAAGTTTGTGATCTTGATTAAAACCTGTCCCATTATGTAGATACATTTGTTAGTATAAAATAAGCCTCGTATAATGTAGAAAAGGCACTTCATCCAGTAGACTGGTTTTGTCTTTATTGGGAGCTCATCACGTACTTTACAGAATTTACTGCTAATAGGCCTCGAATCTGGGGACGTCTACTTTGAAATCTGTTGCTCTAATTACTAAGCCACCCTGCCGCTTATTTCTTGGCAGGAATGTAGTTTCCGTTGCTTCGCGGAAAATATGTTATTTACCTGTTCTTTTTCTCAACCGATTTTTTCGGTGCCACATTTCTTCTAATGTTACCTTTGGTGGCTTTTGTACAGAGGTTATATTTTGTGTTAAAATTTTTTCCTAGTATATAGGCAAGTCTCAGTGTTTGAACATCTTGCCCATCGAATATTGTATGATTACGAAGTTTCGATTTCATAATTTGAAAAATGGTTTGAAAACTTTATTTGTGAGATGTGATAACTCGAGTGTTTTATTGAACCTATTATTTCGCTAAGCTAGAATCAATTACGGCAATTATAATAATTTATGATTAACAAAAAGCTACGCCCTTAAAGTTCATTATTGTAGGTTTCTCTATGACCTCTCAATAACATTAAAACGTTTTTATTTATTTCGTGCCATTGTTGAAGAATGCATTTTACAAGTGCTCGATGATTTGCGTTCAATTTTAGCAACTGATCTGTTTTATATTTGAGCCCGATAAACCAAATAAGAGAGGTCCGAATAAAAGTCACAGCCCTAAACATCGAAGGTGTGATTTATCAGTATTAAAGTTCACACAATGATGTATTATCGTGTTTATTTGTTTTTTTTTGACATTTTGTAGTGTCACGTTTGGATTCTTAACGCTTTTATAACATCTTTGAAATTCACTTAAAGTAGCCTCTGGAACAGAAGTACACCTGATATTCATATAAAAATGTTAAAAATTTTATGGGAAAACTTCGAATTCAGATCAAGTTTATTCTCCTTTGTGTTGAAATTAAGCTCGCAGAAAATTTAAGAGAAACGTTATTTTATGTAAGTTTAATATTTAAATTCTTCGTTCTACTATGGTGTGCGTAGTAGGTGATGCTCTTTAAATAGTGTAGCCTGGTTGGAGGCGATCCAAGATATCCATGAAGCCGACTTCACTTTCCGTAGGAGTTAGCCTTAACAGAGTAAAGTAATAATGCTTGTGATGCTGCTGCTGAACGTGAAGATGTCGAGGATAATGATGATTATCATCTTCATGATGAAAGTCTGTAGTTAACGTCACTCCAAGTAGCTGTATTATTATGAACTAGGTAAATATTTATCTTTATTTTCGTCATCATCATGCACAACAATGCAAAACTAATGTTTCAGTGCTATATAAATAAGAAACAGAGGAAATATGGAAAAAGCGATGATAATGACAAGAATAATAATTAAAGCACGCAATTTACTAATGAAATGATTTATGAAGGGGGATCTAGTTACCCTGAGTATATTTACATAGACTAAACCTCTATCCAGTAACATTATGGCCAAGTTAGCTTTGAGGCGCCATCGGAAATACAGCTTCGTTACGGTCTTTACTGTATCATAAAATTAGGCAATTCAACAAGTCGTAAAAAATTATGCCAACGAACGAATTGAAATAGAATAATGCAAAACATTGCTTTGGTCGCCTCTCTAAATTAAATTGAATTAAGTGTTCAGTTTTACGGACATATGTAGATAATATATCAACAAATAACCGCGTCTCCCGTACAGAGCGCTATAGAAGAAATTAACGCCATAAACCGAATGAACAAGATACATCCACTAACTTATAAAAGCACATGCGTAAAAAGCTAGTTGTTTACTGTGCGTATTACATATTGATTTCAAAATTTTACTCAGAGAGCGGAATTTAACAGGCATGGAAAATGGAATGGTCTATGTCAATTTTTATATCGGGATGAAATTCCTGAATCTCTTATAACAAGGAGGCTAATTTAAATGACTTAAAGCAATTTTTATAATATGTGGTATTCGTTAGTCAAAGGATTATGCAAAGTCTCAAGGTATCGATGGTTTACAATAGTCATAAACCTGACAGAATGAAAACTAACGATTCAAATTGGCGCTATCTATCTTATTCAGCAGATCAATTAATGGGGTTTCTTTTCATCAGCAAAATAATTTTAAACAGAGACTAAACATGTGCCAGTCTTATACTAGCTGCACACAACAAATTTTGGAGTAGTTTTAGCCATGGAAACGACAAAAGGCGGGCAGCAACAGTGAGACCAAGCTTAATTTTGGCGTAAGAGCGCTAACTTACAGGTAAATATCAAACACAGTAGATGAATAAACACTGTCAGCAAATCAATGCAATCGCCTGCTTGGAACTTATCATACACCATATTACGGAATTTTTTAAAATTATCTGCTCCAAACATTAATTTGTTTTACAGATTGTGATTATCTGTAGACTGACGAAGGGACCGATAAAGGTCGTCTCGAAAATTATTCGAAAATAAGTATTGGGAACAATCACTTATTAGTCATAATATGGGAGAGGCATTGGTGCAATACCCAGTTGCACACCAAGTAATTTCTTTTAAACAATAATTCCCAAGTGTGCCTGATCAAAAAATGCCCCATCAACATGCTAAATCCTATAATTACAGTTACATAATAACTTGTATTAAGTAAGTCTTTAACTCAAGTTTGCGTGCTTGAAGTAAACACCAATTCCATTGTATTTACCCAGTCGTCGAAAAACAACAAAATGAACGCCAGTCTCAACACACTTTTGTTATGTTGTTCGACGACTGGATAAATGCAATGGGATTGGTGTTTACTTCAAGCTCACAAACTTGATTTAAAGTATTTTTACCACCCGTGCAATCAATTATTGCCAAATTGTATTGCCTATATATGTATATGTGGCGAAAGCTACAATCAGTTAATGTTCGTGACTGCATAGAAATTGTGCAGCCGACATTTACCAGTCAAGTTCAATGTATGCGAGACTGCTAGAGATGACAACCGCATATCTAACTTTGACTTCCATATATATTCAATGCGGTTTGATCCTTCTTAGTCAGTTTGCCGTCGTACTCTGATGATGATCATGGAAGTGCGTTGCGGCTGGTGTTAGGTTTGTTATGTTGTTCGATGACTGGTTACATACAATGGGATTGGTGTTTACTTCAAGCTCGCAAACTTAATTTAAAGAGTTCTTATCACCACCCATACATTAAATTATTGTTTAATTGTATTAAGTAAGTCTTAAAAATTTTTTACACATGCCTACTTATTAGATTGTTAAATAGAAAATTATTCCACTGTTTGATACCGCGCCGATAATCAAATCAAGGAAGAATGGGTGTTTTATAAAGAAAACTAAAAAATAAATTTTATTCGACAGAAGTTTTCTGTTCTGTTCCGAACTTTGCATAAGATTAATAAATATATAAACCATTAATTGTTGACTCTACACGAGTTGCATTTGCGGGGTGTTGCTTTGTACTATCAGTTTCGCAAAGATCCGATTGATTCCCATTTCCAAGTACGCATCGATCTGGTCTTCGTTTTTGACTTGGTGCGGAATCGTCCCTTTCTTCTGAAGGCTTCCACATCGTTCATACTAACCACTGGAAATGAGGCACGATCTAATCTTCGTTGACTGGCGACGTTTCGGAACCTCATTTCCGGTTCCATTATTAGGCCACTATGCACAGCACAATACTCACAATAGCAGATTTAAGCAAATGTGGTAACCTCGTTCCGAAACAGTTCTATTTATATTTTAGTTATTTTTTGATTCACCAATGGTTATAAACAAATACTAAATTCAATATATGCATATGCATAGAGCACATGAAAACCCTCACTAAAAAACTAAATATATATGTATACATATATATATATATATATATATATATATATATGTATATATTGGCAGACGATCTTTACCTCAGTATAATTGCAGCTATCTCAAATTCCGGGTATACATAATCTCATCTCGTGTACAGAATGCTGTAGGGAAGAAAGTATCGAACATGTATTATATCTGTAAAGTTACGATGTCACGGTAATTATAGTTAAAATTCGAAACTGAATAAACCGACAAACTTGAATGTCAGATACTGTTTTTATGCGGGGAACTATTATATATGCAATCACGTATGAGATATTGCGCACCTAGTAAAAAATTATATCAAATATAATCTAGATAAACCGAAAATCCTTCAAAACATATATCATCAATTATTCGGTAGGAAGAAAGACACTCATTGAATAAATTGTAAGGAAATTTATTTTCGAATATTTTTAGTTAGATCTTCTGCAAATTTTTTGATTAAGCCTAACCAAACAAAAACTTAACTTGCGTGTTGAGTATAAATTCGTTAACAAATGATTGAATGGAAGTTTGTTTAGTTTTTATTATATATGTATCATGTGTGAATGATTTGGGTTTTTCATTGGCCGATTATTTTATTTGTATCCTAATGTTACTTATGTTCCAGTTGTGTACCTGATCATTTGTTCAGTCTAAGCTCGTTGCTTATCTGGAATTAGCATGCTGTGTGACAGGATGGCTCAGTGGTTAGAGCACCAGATTCCGAAGCAGACGTGCCTAGTTTCGAGCCACATCCGCAGAAAATTCTAGACAGTACATAAAGAGTACCAAATAAGGGCGAAACCGATATCCTGGATGAATATATATATATATATATATATATATATATATATATATATATATATATGTATATTATTTTTTACGACTTGTTTAATTGCCTAATTTTATTCCACGTGAGACAAAATACATACTTAATTAAACCGATTGGATATCTTGCCTGTAACAATTTACCGAAAAATTAGCCTTTCTTCTTAGACAATGCGGATAAATATTAACATCGCTTTACTCAATTTTATGTTACAGTGAAAACTAAGCTGTATTGCCGATGGCACCTCAAAGTTGTCTTGGCCATAATGGTGCTGAATAGAGGTTTAATCTATGTAAATATACTCATGGTGTCTAGATCCTCCTCTCATAAATCACTTTCCATTAATCATTCGTGTGCCTAACTTATTATTTATGGCAACCTGCTTGAGAAGTTGATGTAGAACGGTGCAATAAGATTCGCCAAATCAACTCTATATGTCAAACTACTGAATGTTCAAAAATTCCATCAGTACTACACATTATTAGTCTGGCTACAAATAAAGACAGCACGTGTATTTATAAAGCACAGCTAATCGTATCTATACAAAGGTCACCAAATGTGACATTAGCAACAAAAGTAGCAACAGCAAATTAAAATTGACAGGAGAACAGGCAGCCAACAGATACGCCTCGAAAGAAGAAACTGCTAGGGGCTTTTCTGAAAAACGAAGCTGCACGTTTATTACCATGTGTGTGCTCAGGCAATGCAGAAAAAGAGTAAACGTATAAGAAAATACACCTGCACGAGAGACATATGTGCGCACTTTCCGACTTGAAAACATTCTATGTTGTACGACGACTGATTAAATATGATGGGATTGGTGTTTACTTCATGCTCGCAAACTTGAGTTAGAGAATTAGTACAAATACCCGAGCAATCATTGATTTTTTAAGTGTAATACCTATATATATATATATAAATGGCGAAAGTTGGAAAAGCTTTAGTGTTCGTGACTGCATTGAAATTTTGCAGGCGACATTTCCCGTCAAGTACAATTTGTGCGAGACTACTAGAGGTGAGAGATGCATATCTAATTTTGCTTTCCGTATACATATGGAGTGCAGTTTGATACTTGCTAGTCAGTTTGCCGTCGTACTCTTTTGATGATCATGGAAGGTCGAAACGCGTCAGTACGTGTTACCGACGGTTGTTTTGCTATGTCGCACGATGATTGGTTAAATACAATGGATTGGTGTTTTCTTCAAGCTAGCAAACTTGATTTAAAGAATTGAAAACATTCTGTTCCTAATCACTATTATTGAAAAAGTGATGAGGAAGTTTGACGACACAGCATTGTATCATTCATCTCTCTCATTGAAATAAAATTAATGCTGAAGAATATTTTCCGATGACAGTCATTATTATCTTTGATTATATACAGTATCCGAAGGAATGTTTGGAGGAAGATGAATAGCGGTATTATCATATTGGTACAGAAACGTAATTATTGGCGTCCTGCGGACAGCAGACTACTATTTGTCTACGCTTTCACCTGATTTTATCAGTGTGGATGTCGCAATCGTTCGGTTTTATAGCGATGGACTCTAACAGTGCCTTCTGTTGGAAAAGCATGATGATTTTATGACATTTTTAATGTATGTCTTTATAAATTGCAACGTAATTTGGTTTAATATAGTGAAGATGAACACAGAATATTTTGCATTATTCTATTTAAATTGGTTCGTTTACATAGTTTATCATATATTCAATGCGGTTTGATCTTCGATAGTCAGTTTGCCGTCGTACTCTGATGATGATCATGGAAGGTCGAAACGCGTCAGTGCGTTGCGGCTGGCGGTAGTTTTGTTATGTTGTTCGACGACTGGTTAAATACAATGGGATTGGTGTTTACTTCAAGCTCGCAAACTTGATTTAAGGACTTGTTTAACTGCCTGATTTGATTCCACTCGAGACGACATGCGTGCTTAGCTAAACAGGTTTGACTCTGTGTGTTTGAAAAGATTCTACATGTCAAATTGCCTTTCTTCGATGGCGGTGTTTGTTAAAAAATATGTTCACCTAGTGTATAATAATTTAGCCACTTTTATTTGTTTAAAATGCAAGCTTTCGTCATGATCATTATAATGATCACCTTCAGAAGCAGTATCATCATCATCATCATCATCATCATCTCAAATGATATTTTCTTTACAAAGGCTGACTCCCGAAAAAGGCTAATCCGCAATATCCGTGTATTAGATCGTCTCACATCAGGCTACACCTACCAAGCACACCGTCTCGGAGATAGAGTTTGGAAAATGCGTTTTATAGACTATGTCGTTTCTCTGAAATATTGTGAGACTTTTTAACTAGTCTTTACACAAAGCAGCAGAAACTTGATTTTACTTCCAGATTTTCGCTGGAAATATTTTACATCTTTGAATGTGCATATCAAACGAACTTTAATCAAAGAGACTGTTTGAAGCACACTTCATAGGTGTATTGGCGCACAAGGAGCTCAAATGTGATACAGAAAAAAGGCACAAGTAACGGCATAACCAGGAAAGGCATCGTTTTTTAACTGATAAAGCCCTTTTTCGTAGTGTAGAGTCGTGACTTGAGCTGGAACTCTCTTATTTGGCCTGTCTGGCTCGAATTTTTAATAGCTCAGTTGCGCCATCAGTATTGCTTTAAGAGCCAGAATTGAACGTAAATCATCGATCACTTGTAAAGTACATTCTTCAACAACAGCACGAACTAAATAAAAATTGTTTTAATGTTATTGAGGGTTTTAGACAAACTTGCAGTAATGAACTTTATTTGCGTAGCTTTTTGTTAATCATAAATTATTAGAATTTCCGTAATTGATGCTGTTTGGGCAAAATAATAAGCTCAATAAAACACTCAAGTTATCACATCTCAGAAATAAAATTTTCTAACCATTTTTGTAAATTAGGAAATCGCAACTGCGTAACCTTGCTATATTCGATGCGTAAGATGTTCGACCACTAAAACTTGCCTTTATAATAGGAAAATATTTAACACAACATGTACCCTCTGTTAAGAAGTCACAAAATGTAAGATTGGCAAAAATGTGGCAACAGAAAGAGAACAGGTAATGAACAGATTTGCCGTGAAGCAACGGACACTACGATTGTTTCCAATTGTGCACACTCGGGTAATGCAGAACCCAAATAGCCGCACATTCAAAAACAAACATGCATGTGAAACGAATGTGCACGCAATGCTCAAGCAAATGGTATGCTAATCCTAGATAGACAACTAGCTAACACTAACCGAGTGTCCATTTATCAGACAGCTATAAAATAAGTAAGATAGTCAGAAACATTGAATAATTCGTATATGAAGCACTAAAACTATCTTCTCATATGATGTGTTTAATACAATCTCAAGAAACTTTCATTAATTCGAGATTTTTTGTGATGGAAAGTTGAATCGAATTATTTTAGCAAAATCTAATTTCAAATATTCGCAAATAAATTTACCTTCTATTCGATGAGTGATTTTCTTCCTACTGAATAATTATTGATTTATCACTGAGAATAGTAATGGATATATATATATATATATATATATATATATATATATATATAGTACTATTTCAATTTTCACATTGGTAATTGTAATTTGAATTCTATGAAAGATGACCCACCAAAATATATCTATATTTGCATTTAGTGCCTACTGACTCATTATATGATTAAACGAACATTGGTTGCGTGGGTGGTGATAACATTTATTATAATCAAGGTTGCGGTCTTGATATAAACACCTGACCCATTAATTACTTATATATCACTTTATAAACTAAGAATTGAATAGTGTAGCAAACAGACTGGTCCTTATTGAGAACTCATCACGTACTGGCCAATAAGAACGAAACCGATCTACTGGATGAATTGCCTTTTCTACACTATATAATTCTTAGCTTATACTGACATATGTAAGTAATTCATGGGTCAGGTGTTTATATCACGACCGCAACCTTGATTATACTGACTCATTAGTCGGAATCGTTACAACACCCTATACGCACTATATATTTGGTAAATATATGTAGGACACTTGGGCAGTCAAATCTCCTAAGTTCATGTTTACTGGCGAATCAGTAGTGGGAGCCTGTTCTACACCCTTTGTCCACTATATATTTGGGTATATGTTGGGTATTGGACGTAGTACCACCTCCTACACATGAATCACCAGTGAGCACAACACGCATTTGTACATGTGGTTGAACCTTTCGCTTATGCTGTCTTTGATCTAGCCTTCTGGTCCTATATGAATTGATTTATCACTAGGTACACAATTCTTAATACACATTTGTATATCTTTATTTACCTGCTAAACTATTTTTTTTAAATTTTGCTTTATTCATGTGTTGTGCGCTTGCGGTTGTCTGTTCATGACACCTTTGCTTTTTATTGGCTGGAATAACTGCAGCGTGCATTAGCATTCTTCCGCAAACAGTGGCAGCCGAAAATTTTGATTCTGCTTATACCACTTTAAAATTTCTGAATAGTCGAAACTTCAGCATAAACTTTGTTAGGTAAGTGCATTTGTTTTAAGCATGCCCTATGTTAACTATTCTATTTAGACAATTATAGTGCACCAAGCTTATATGTTTCACTAAAAATAAGGTTACGTAACCGCGAAAATAGATGGACATGGGAACTGCACACTTTACCACGGAGGCACAATCGTGATTTAATCAGTTTCTGTCACCACCCACGCAATCACGGATTTTTTTTATGTTGAATTATCATTTTTTACTCTGTCACGATAAAGACGAATAGCAATGTTGCACAAGAAATTCCCTTAATTTCCAAGACTATTACTTATTTTTTGTTGACAATTCTTCAAGCAGAGATGGAAAGTCTGTAATGCAACTCGTATTACTTGCGAGACTAACGATTATTCATAATTTTTAGGTTGAGCCCATTTTAAACTTGCTGCGTTCGTAGTTCAAAAGTTATATTTGGTGCATGGGTGTTTTGGTCTCACCAGGCGTCAGGTAGCAAAAGAGATTCACCGAGAACTCTTCAAGTACTGGCCAGAATTTGCCTCGGATTTGGCTCGAACCGGGGCACTGCTGCTTCGGATTCTGTGATTATGTCCACTGCTCCACCCGTGCCGTACAACACACTCAATGTTTTATCATATGAAAATTTATGTTTTTCGTCATTTTTTCCTTCAGTCGGAACCTATTTGGAATCCCATAAGACCTAAAGTTCTATCTAAGCACCCAAAATATGTCATCAGTCAACAGTCGTCATGCCACTTGCGGATGTTATATTCAATTGATGTCTAATTGAATTGCCAAATAGTTTCCACCTGAAGGACGGGCTAAACACAAAGACATAAGTTGGTATTTGACTTTAAAAATTGTGTGTTGTGTTCGGCAAAGACGGCGCATTGGATGGAGTCACAGGCTTCATAAGAATGAAATCGGTCTACTGAATGTGTTGCTTTTGCTACCTAATGTAATATTGAATTTATTTTGATATCATACATATAATCAAAATTCTGCCATTAGAGTTCAAATGAATGCAACTTCCCCAAATGTCATGGTGTCTGTTGCGTAATGACAGGTCGTGAGTGGCTAGTTAGAATTTCAGATCTTAAGAAATTCCAAATAGGTTCAACGTGAAGGAGAGGATAACCATGAAAACGTAATTTGATATATTATTTTTCAAAAATTGCGTTTAATGTGCCGCAAGTTTGGCGCAGTCTATAGAATCACAGACTCTGACACAACACTGGCCGGATTCGAGTCCCTTTCCGCGGCAAATTATGAACTGTACTTGAAGTGTTTCCACTAAGGATGAAACCTGATGAAATTTCTAGTTTTTACCGACCGCAGACATAATAAATATACTGCCATTATAATATATATATATATATATATATATATATATATATATTTATAATTAGGAATAAAGAACACATTAATAAAAAAGTTGATAAAGGCCATTTATTTCGTGAATACTAATCATCACTTATACAATCATACATATTTATACACTTTGGGTTTTCAATTGATTTTGCTAGTGGTAACAAATCTGACTCGTTTTTACTGCTGTTTCTTGTTTTGACTATGTGGTGAGTGTGTATAAGTTTGTGCTTGTGTGTATGCGTGTTTGCATGTATAGGTCATTCTCGCAGTATTGCGAAGTGATGTCTGAGATCTTGTTATTATTGTTTTGATAGCTTGAGAATTAACCATGTGTGCGCATTGTTTACTGTTACATGTACAAGTGCTATTTTTCCCAGTATAGTTGGTCGTTTCACCTCGTTGCGCAAAGTTTTCACGTGGTAACAACGCTATTGTGGATTGCAGTGTTAAACGCTCACATTGTTTGGAGACTTCTGTCATCGTATGCGCCTCTGTTATTTCCACTTTAGTTTGTTGCCAATCCGATTGTACGTTTGTTGATTCTAGTCGATGGCCTGTTTGTTCTTGGCTGGATACTAGTAGATTGTTGTTGAATTTTGTTATTCTTGGCCAGTCGATTAGAATATCATGTTGATGAAACTTTTGAATATTAAGGTCAGGTGCTTGTTGTTTTATGTAAAGGGCTTCATAGATAAATAATAATTTTTCTGATTTTGCTTTATGTAGAATTGTGAAATTGGTCGAATTGACAGGGTGCCCCGTTGCCAATATATGATAGGAAATAGCTGATTTTTCTGACGGTGGCAAGCCTTTGTTAATCAATTTCTGTGGCAAATGTTGCTGGATTCTGCTTATCAATTGCTTCTTCGTACGTCCGATATATGTGCTAACGCACATACATGAGAATTTGTAGACTATGAATGATTTGGAGAGAATTGGCAATTGATCTTTGGCATCCAACCTCATGATTCTCTGTGTGCTAAATGTCATATTAACTTTAACACTGGGAAAGTTGTCCTTAGTTATTCTATTCAACCGCCGTGCAATTATTGAGGCTGGTATGTCGCCTCTAAATGGTAAGTTTAGGAAAACCTGCTTGATGGTATCCTCTCTAGTACGAATCTGCCGTGGTCTGATGTTGACATCAATGAAACGCTCTGGGTAGTTTTTCATTAGCAAAATTTTACTGATGTAGCCAAGTTCTTCCTCAATCTTGTGTTTAGAGCAGATTGTATAAAGAGATGATAAATTATTCACAGAATAAATGGCCTTTATCAATTTGTTATTGTGTTTCCTAATTATAAATATATATATATATATATATATATATATATATATATATATATATATATATCTTGTCGAAATGCGAACCTTCGTCATTTATGGAGAAACGCCAATATTTCACTTTGTCTTAAAGGTCGTGTTTACAATGCATCTGTACGCGCAGTCTTACTATACGCTAGTGAAACTTGGCCTCTTAGAGTTGATGATCTGAGAAGCTTACAGGCATTCGATCATCGTTGTTTGAGAAGTATTGCACATGTTGGGTACCAACAACGAATAACTAACGTTGACATCCGTAGACGTATTTTTGGATCTGACAATAATTGCTCGTCTTTAGAAAAGCAAATAAGGCTCCATCAACCTCGTTGGCTCGGTCACGTTTTGCGTATGCCCTCATTTCGATTGCCCAATAGAGCTCTGTTCTCTCATCCAGCACCAAATTGGCGTAAAAAACAAGGTGGGCAGATTTTGACATGGCAGAAACAATTAAAGTCACTTACATCCAAATTGAGTAGTATAGAATCCACTCGTCTGCCGGGATGGGGTCCTCGTGCACATCACAGTTCTTGGTTAGAAACCCTTAGCGATATGGCATCGAATAGAGCTCAGTGGCGATCTTGTTGCAAATGTATAGTAGAATCATCTTCGTAACTTTCTTTTCTTAGTAGGGCAAAGTTAGCTGCGAGGTTCGATTTGTTTATGACGTGATACGGTGAAATCCGCAAGGAAGCTGTATTGCTGATGTAGCCTTGCCCGAATGCTAACTTGGCCATAATGGTGTTGTGGAGAGGTTTAGTTTGTCTCGTTTCTGTGAGTTATCCTGATAAATTTACTCATGGTATCAAGGTATTCCATCTCTCTCTACCCCCCTCTCTCTCTCGTAAATCTCAATAATAATTTGTCTAAATTCACTTATATACTTTTTTTCACTCCTTATGGTTATATGGCAGTGAAACAGTCACTTGACTTTTGTGTGGCTGGACATGATGATTTATATATTCCTAAGATAGTTGCCTTGTAGGTAATCGCGCCAGCCGAAAAATTGCCCATATTTTAATACATTTTAGATTCAAAACATCACACAGACTTAAAAAACTTTGTGATGTATGAAACCACAACAGTATGAAGACAGTAAATTAATGAAGCTTTTGTCGTAAAAGATCTAATGAAAATCTGTTGCATACTAAAATATCAATATCATGATATCCAGTTTAATTGGCCAAAATTCATATCATAGCTATTCTTTAAATGCAAATATTTCTCCATCATCTACATAATCAGTATTTACAAAGGCAAACCATAAATAAAAGGAGTGCTGAGATTATCTTTTTGCGAAAACTAAAATAATTTGGTGCCAAAATCACTAGGATCTTCAATAGCAACAACGGCATGAACATATATAAAACAACCGTTTGCATAAAGGACGGTCGAGTGAATTCATTTTGACAATTAATTCCTTTAAACAGCAATATCGTTTATAAACAGAGCGAACTAATATTATGCGAGATTGGTATTTGCGACGAACGTCTAACTAGACAAACGTTCAATGCTTCACATCTTCAATACGCTATAGTAATAAAAACCAATCCAGGGTCAATAGAACCAAATCAAGAATCAAACGTGATAAATATGAGAAGAAATATACTACTGCATTCTAGATACAGACGTTGTACCGTTTCATGATCACCAATATTAATAGTATCAAGTGCATCCGGTACCGCAGACAGACTGTCATGATCTCAACAGGTATACCCTTACAAAATAAGTCTGAAAATACAATGAAAATAGCATTAGACTTAGGCTGAACTGTAAGCAACTAGATAATTGGGTGTATTATATACATTTCATAAATGCACTATTAAATTTGCGCATTCCAATCAGAGTCAAACCGCAGGTCGACAAAATGATAGAACATAAAATTAGTACATTAGAAAATTTTGTACTTCCTATTATAGATAATGAGTTGTTAACCTTAAATTAATTTCAGACATTTAGTTCATGGTATGCGTTTCTGACAAGATCACGTGAAATAATATATCATCGGTATAATCCTATCGATCAAACCAGAATTTTATCATTAATACATGTGTTACGTTTTCTGAAAGTGGATTTATTCTAAAGTTTCCTATGGCATACAATGGACATTTTAATAAAAAATTAATACATAGAGATATATATAGTAATAGGTTAGTTAAAATATGACCAATAGGATATGCCAATGCTAGCGCGAGCGAAATGTGTAATCACACGTTATTCATTGTATTGGTACAAACTAATTAAGAGAATTCTACAATTTTTCTCGAATTTAAAGCACTGCATCGTGTTGGAATATATTTTTTCGTTATTATTTATTTGTTTGCCTTTCTTTAGACTACTCCAATTGACGATAGACTTCAGCCTCATTTTGCCTTCTATTCACACTCTTGATTGGACAGGCATTCCTATATGCTTTATCAATCATGTCGAAGTAAGCCGCATAACTTTTCTTTGCAAACTATTGTCACTCAGTCAGCACATCTCAACATGCATCACACGTTCAACAAAATCACTTTAAATTTTATTCTTTTAAGTATTTGGAGACATTCCATTAATCGCTGAGCATAGAGTAATGTATATATATATATATACATATATGTATATATATATATATGTATGTATATATATATATATATATATATATATATATATAAGGTTGTTGAAGCTATTTCGACTGTGTTCTACTATGTTGAGACTTATTTTCTAAAATTCTATCGGTGTTTATCAAAAGTTTGAAAATTGAATTGAAATCATTTTTAACACCTCCCATTCAGTTAATAATGTTTCAATTACTACTGATTTCCAAAATCTAGCACACGTTTAGAATAAAAAATAGGCTTCACAAATTCATGTCTACATATTAGTGAATGTTATTAAGTTATATCCAAACTTTTATTATATCAATTTATTAAGTGTGAATACTATAATTACCAATTATTTGTGATCAATTCAAGTATAAATTACTTTTTTATTTAATGTAACAACTTGGTTGGCTTATTTCTATATACCACGCGCTTATTTACATATGAACTTTTCAATAAAAAATATTTATCTGTTAGATACTGTTTGTGGCGTAGAACTAATATGTATTATAGTGTGTGAGTGTTGCGCACCCCTAGTAACAAATTAGTTCAAATGTGACCAAAATGGTAAAACAAAGGCAACATGAACGGAAAGTATAATCTCGTGCACATTCGTTTCGTGCTTACTGGCGACTCGTCAGTAGGAGCCGGTATTATGCCCTATACCAACTATATATTTGGATGAGGAATGTGGGAAAATAGAAAGGTATGATTGTGTAAACGTGTAGCAATGAAGCTAAATTCATTTAATTTGCTCGACTTTGTTGCGCGATTAAGTTGGAAGAAATATCGATTATTACCTGATGCGAACGTTTCTTCCATCTCGAACTTCTGGTCCAGAAGGATTCAAATTCGACCTGTAGACTTTACTTAAGTTGATGTCTCACATCTCTACGAATATTTTTTAACCAGAGTTGGCAGTAACATGACGGCTTGTTTCGAGAATCTTCATATATTTTGCAAAGATGCAAAGACTATTTCTGCGTGAGCCTACAGTTTCATATAAAGTATTACATTAATTGCCCATAACCGATCTTCTTATCGTCTACAGTAAATTCTAATTTTCACCATTAAATTTTTGATTTTAGAATTTCTTAATATTTTTCTTCGAAGGACGTTTGTTCGATTTTGTTTACATATATATGTAGTGCATTGTTACTAATTAGTTCCGAAAAATTTGAAGGCAAATTTACAACAGAGAAGTGAATGGTCCGAGTCAACATATATATTTATGTTTCAAAACGAACATCAATCGTATATGCAACCACATCATCTATAGATAATTGCTAAGTGGTATATTTGAGTCAACCGCTGTTCGGGGGCTGAGAGACTCCGTGTTGCGCAACGCCTTGCATTAAATCTGTTATAGCGCTATATATGTATAATCTATACTTCGCGCAGCTATCCAACTGTCGTTCAACATTATCGATACACCTTGAGCTTAAAGTGTACCTATCACCTAGATGAAATTATGCGTTGCGTAAGCGGCCAACTGAAGCATTCGTGTCACAAATAATCAATGTTATATCTGAATTTCTTGCTTAGGTCGGAGTTAAAATCGCTTGTGATGTCGTCTTCGATGCAATTTGGGGGGGGGGATGCAACGTTGATTCAGGCTTCTGTTATTGATTTTAGTAAGTGTATTTTAGTGTGCCGCACAAAGTCGGTTTTTCCCGGATCCATTTTGTTAAACAAACTTCAGCTCGTTAGATATGAACAATACTGATGCCCCATTGTTCGGCTTAAAGACATCCATGAAACCAGAGTTTTGACGCTAATAAAATGTAGATGAGAACGGTGCATCCATTTCTGTAATGCTTGTAGGATCTTACACTATAGTTTCAGAGAGACAATTCATACCAATTTCTAATTTATCCAACATACGTGCGAGAGCTTCTTTTTGTCCAGTTTGTTTCAACTTTTGCACATTAAATGCGCTGACGGTAAAATGTAACTTAGACTTAATGAGTGGTAGCTTACTTAAACCATTTTCGATATTAGACAAGCCGACATTGAGCTAAGTGATATGATCAAAATCCACCATAGTCATAGTACCTAAAAGAATGTTATTGTTAGATGGAGAAGGGAAAAGATAAGGAAAAATCGGAGATGGAGGCGTATTTTATTTACCAGACTTTGCTTATTCATCCCTCCTCTCCTCCGACTCTGCGGATAATGCGACCCTTTTATCTTGTACGACGGTTAATGCAGTATGATTTCCTTATAATTAATATGTTTCATTTAAGTATGTGAGCTGCAAAAGAACACTGGGTCGCCTATTCCAAGTGAGGATGATCTTTATTCAGAGTTTTCCTTCGCCTGAATAATCTGCCAACCAAGACTGATTAGCATTATCTGCCCAAGTGACGGTGGCTAAATTTTACTTTACAGGCCGCAACCTGCCATTCGCGTATGAAATGCTTGCTCTTATTCCGTCACTACCAATTCAACGCTAAGTGTTACTGATTAGTTAAACCAAACTCGAGGCTTCACATAAAACGTGATGATGGATGTATTATGTTAGACCAGAAAATCTTCATGCGAAAATTACTTGGCTGACTAGCTTGTGTCCACCGGTCGTCAGATCGTAAAGTTCTATGGCTGCTGGCCATGTCAATTAATTAAACTATCAGACGAACAATGTGAAAGCTATATAGTTCTGATTGCAATCCAGGCAAGACCATAGCCGGTATATTCGAGCAGGAAACAAAAAACACCTCAAATGAGATTAAATTTCGCTCTTTTATCGTGGAAATGAAATTAATAGCTGTGGATCTTCCTGAACATCAACTCTATTCGTGTAATAAACTGTGCGTAAAAATTTATTTACTTCTAAGTACTCTGTCAAAATTGGATGTCAATAGGAATGAACAAAAACTAGTTGGCAAATATCTTGAACACTGGCATGTGATTTTATGTAGTGGAATCGCGATGCGCACCTTCTTTAAGGCAATAAAAGCTCAATGGAAGTCCTGGGTACAGATGACGAATTTAGAATGGTAACTCTATCATTGTCTAACAGCTGAAATGTATTTAACTTAATATTTTTATTAAAATAATTGTGTTCTTCGTAAAGAAATTTTGCTCGCGTTTAATTTGAGTTTTTGAACTAATTATCTCGTTTACAACATGTCATACGTCTTACAGAACCTCGTAATTAGTAGTAAAATATCTGCAGAATGTGAAAATTCTTACCTTACTTTAAAATTATGTGTTTATTATCAGTTTTCTACTCGGAGATCAACTGAGTCAGTTCACCATATTTGAAATATGTCATGGAAGGAATTATGCTTTTCATCTGTTCATTGTTACAATATTTTATCAAACTGAATTGGTTCAGGTTTAAGTTATTGCAATTTACTCATGTTGAATGAATTTTGTTCGGCACGACTCGTAACCAAGAAAATTTAACATCTGAAACTGTGTATCTCTTGCCTATTGCTTCGAAAGTTATTTCATAAACACTGGCGGTAATAAATGGATAAAGCCATCATTCTCGCGAAATTTGTGCAAATATTGTTTTCTAGTTGGCTCTGTTGATAACTATCATCATTGACAATATTAGCTTGATTTGAGAAAGACTGACGACATTATCTTCTTATTACCGATGCAAACTGTTTTCCGTAATGCAAACATTAGATTTATATTTGCATTTGACGGTCCGCAGGCGATCCTGTGGAAATACCTAATTTATTATGTTATCTAGACTCAGGTTCTTTTAGAGCACTCCACTTTTATGCTTGTCTACATATAATTTGATGCTTTTGCAGCACGGTTCTCGTCATATTCATTCATTAAGCACAATATTAAATAATATATTTTTATCATATTCTTCGATGTATAGATTATTTACAACAATTGGCATCAGTCGGGACAGGTGGACGTGTCCCTCATGTCGACTCCGAAACAAGTGAATTGCAATCAGATAAATGCTAGTGATGCGCTCTGGAAAACTGTCAGCGGCTCCGTCGAGGAGTACATTAAAGCGCGTCGAGTATTTCGCGTTGTTGTCGATATCGTTGCGGCTCTACTGTCCTTCCTTTCAATGATTTTGTGCGCTCGGTCGTTGGTGCGCGGCTTTAACATTTGGCGAGTATGCGCGAACATTCATTTTTATCTTTTGTTTGTTTTCATAAAAAGGAATAAAGATAATTGCCTTACGTGATTGTTTGTCACGCTTACACCTGGTGTAAAATCATATCAATTAATGTCATCATCATCATTATTATTATTGTTTTTATCCGGAACAGTTATTTAGTTATCATAATTGCCACCCTTAAGCTTTAAGTTCACTCTGGCACACAACAGATTGGTCGTGTTCGGATCGGTTTTGTGCATACACTTGGTCTACCTTGACTGCTTTTAACAAGTGATGAGAAGAGGCGAGTCGTATTTATTTTACTTTGATTCTGTTATGTGGCCGTTTATTGTTTTTCACGCAACATGTGGCATGCATTCGGATCCCGGCCCATGGAAGAAAATTAGCGAGTGACCGATTTATATTCCTTAATATCGAATCTGTTAGGAAGTGAATCCATTAATGTATTCAACTTGTAAATCAATAATTTTAATTTTTTTCTAATTTGCTAGTTAATTGTATGCTTGTTCTCCACTGATTGAATGCAAGATTGAGTGCAAATCTATTAGTGTGTCCACACTTGCATGCATTTGCATGTTCCCCCTTCTTTCATGCATTGCATTCATGGTTTTACCCACTGAAGGGAGAATAAAATCTTTATGTGTGATTTCATTCATTCCTGATGTGTCTACGAGTTAAATTTCCCTACAGGCATCCACAGCTCTGGATTGATTGTTAACTTTTTCATGTTGAGCCTCCTTCTAATAATAAAAAGGAGCAGACTGGCAATTAGGAACATTAGAGAGATAATGAGTATGCATATGCCCTCTACTTAGTTTAAGTTTTGGAAGAGTTATAAATAAGTGGGGCTCTCCGAATGGAACAACTCTTATCAGTTTAAACAGAAAATATCCTTATGCTAGACTTGAATTGCAAACTAAGTGAAGAAATTCATGAACAACTTTAATATAGTTCCTTAATCTGTGCAGTAAACGTCCTAACCAAAAGGGGAAACTTGAATCCTTAGACATCAGGAATGTATAAAATCCCATGCAATTATTGTTTTCTCGTGTATGTAGATGAAACCATGCGCGCAATCAAATTAAGAAGATAGGGACATAAAACTATATTTATAGGCATTTAAATATATCTGACCTCGCGCGTCATTGAGTTGACACCGGGCATACAGTTAATTGAGACGGTCTTCTATGCATATCACTATGAAGTCTTGTAAAGTGAGCTAAATTGATAGGGGAATCTATTGAAGTTGTGCCATGAGGTGAAATTATACATGTTAAGTCTGTGGAAATATCATTGGGCTCCATTTGGAACACAGCACTTACTACCATAATTGGAGACTAGCTCCGGCACAGGATAGATGTTATTGGAGTAAGATTAGCTTGTATGTGGCTTTATAAATTAACTACTTATTAATCAAATTTACGTTTATTTACAGTACTATCCTACACTCCGCTATGCACTATTTTGATGTAGTTTAAAATGTTTTAATTACATTTTTACCTTGTGTTTTGTCTTTGACTGCTTGGAATATAGTTTTGGTTGTGTTCTGTTCAATATAGTGTCACGGAAAGCCTTCAGAATATTTTTAATTTTCTATTAATATGTTTTTCTTGATAAACTTGCCTGTCCAATATGTAACTTTGTAGTTTAAAATAAAAAATCAAATTTAGTTTTAAACTGTGTTGACAATCTAACCTATATTCATTAGAATTTCTAGTCCGACATTCGTCAGGTCTAAGCCATTCTTACCGACAGCGTTTCGTTAAAAAAACTTGTACTACATGAGTACATTTGTTCCTTTAAAAAAAATTCTGGACTATTTGGTTTAAAAAAATGTTATTTATCGTGCTATCTTGCGCTGTGTTCAGGATAAGAAAGAAAGAAGGCGCTTTGTTATACCTACTTCTCAGTATCGGCCAAATTCTCTCAGGCGTCTCCAGGTTATCGTTGCATTTCTCGTCTTTATTTTCAGTCATATGGCTTTAGGTTCCACTTGGGCCCATCTTGCCAATCACGAGTCTTCTTCGATTTAAAATGTTTTTTTATATTTTTAAGTTTCTGTTACTATTTCGCGTAACTTTTGTTGGTTGCATAAAAATGTGTCACATGCAATAATTCATTTGTGGTTATTCATTAATATTTGTTGAAAAAGAGCAATGAATCTAGATGCTTTATTTCAAGTGTTAATCTGAAATATAGTACTATAAATGTTTCTGCATTTCTCATAATGATTTATTATAAACAATTTATTCTTTGTAGCATTTAGTAGTGTGAATTTTCCTCTAAGTTTGGTCAAATTAGATTTCCAAACTGTGAGTTTAAATGCGTCTTTACTTCTTAATTGTAGTTCCACAAAAGTTTTCGCATGGTTGCGAACTTGCTTTAAATACCTGGCCCATTAAGTTCTTACATTTAGTCAATATAAACTAAGAATTGTGTAGTGTAGAAAAGGCAATTCATACAGTAGACCGGTTTCGTCCTTATTGGGAACTCATCATGTACTGGCCAGAATTTGACGCGGACAGGGCTCGAACCTGGGCACGTCTGCTTGGGAATCGTTGTAATGACCTCAATTATTACGTATAGCTATTTTTGTTTTACGATACGCCTAGTAATTTAATTACAAGAATTCAAAGCGAAAAGGTGGTTATAAGAATTCAACCACTTGCACAACTTAGCAAATTCATTGTTGAGTAGACATTCACGCGATTCGACCTTCCATTGCCATCGTCAAAGCTCGATTGAAAACTGCCAGACCTAGATTAAGCCCAATTTTTTGTATAATTTTCTGAAAAACTGACCTTGTGACTGTCATCCTTATATTATCTACATCTATTTTATTTTACTCAAATATTGACTGTCGAAGCGCATCAGTTCATGCAACTGAAGATAGTTTGGCTGTTTTTAGAGTAGTTTAAAATTGGGATTTGAGTTTATTTTCATTTATGCAAACATAATCAAAATAATGCAATCACCATCCGCGCAATGAATAATTGACTAAAATGGGTATACGCGTGCCACAAAATCTTTTAATATTTATTGAACGTATTTTGCATCCGTGAGAGTAGGTGTGTCTTTGGCAATTTAATCAGAAATCAGGAATATTAACTGGAAAAATTAATGCTAATATACCTATCTGAATAAGTTTTTACCTATTGATATTGAAAACCGTGTATTACACCTTCTCAGAAGGAAAGCAACGTGCGACGTCGCCGCCATTATAAAAAGGATGGACTCAGTTTGCTCTAGTAGTCCTCCTTCTATGCATTAGGGAGGCCCTACGGGAGACCACTTTCCGACAGACTATGATCACTGTTTCTGTATGTATGTGTTTATGTATGTATGTATATGTATGTATGTGTGTGTATTTATGTATATATGTATATGTGTATGTATGTATGTATGTATGTATGTATGTATGTATGTATGTATGTATGTATGTATGTCATTCATGTTTAAATAATCTATCCGTTGTTATTCAATTGGCGATGTGCTACTATTTATATGATCAATTAACTATGTTATTGGGCTGTACTTCTAAAGGAATTCTAGCATGTGCTTATTTTATGCTTGCAATTTAGGCTCAAGGCCTCCGAAGCCCGTGTCAATCTTTGCTGCTTTCTTAATTTAAAGGAATTCACGCTCTTTATTGAGTGAGCTGTGGTTGATCAAACGACTATTTGCGAATCAATTTTTCGTGTGCGCAAACAAACTGTTTTTTAATATTTTTATTGATCATTGAAGTATTTGCAGCTAAATTTTTTACTCATTGCTTGATTTATTATGGATTGTTTATTGTAATTCTTCTATACCAGTTAGAATTGCTTTGATAGGCACAACTATCATTCTCGTGTAATGTGAACTCATATTTGCGTTTTATGTTTACCGCCTGGAATGAAAAAAAGAAAACATAAATGTGTTACTAAGAAAATAGGCTTATTTTATTGTCATTTCTATTCACCTCCACAGGTAAGAAGAGCAGAAAAAACACTATTTTTTCTTGTTATTATATTACAGGATACGTGCGATTTTTTTCAACATTGGTACAATTACAAAATGAATGAGTTTTGGGAGTTTGTTAAACCTTCCTACATTGTGATCATCGTCAACGACGTGCTGGTAATTGTTGGATCCTTGTTGAAATTTTGGTCTGACTCGGTGGGGTAAGTTGGATCTTGATTGCTTAGAATGTAAAACAATTACTAAGTGTGTTACGTATTGTAATTCAAGGAAACTGTGTTGCCGATAAGGTTTTCTTAATGCTGACTTGGCCATAATGGTGTTGTGCCGTCTTTCTAGACTTCAAGGGTGCATTTGATTCGGTGGATCGCAATGTTTTATTCCATATCTTGTCGAAAAGCGGTGTGCCCACAAAATTTGTTAATATTATACGAGCTCTCTACACAAATACTTCTGGTCGCGTTAAGGTCTACAACGAATTAACGCATAACTTTACAACCAGCAGTGGTGTTCGTCAAGGTTGTCCACTTTCCCCATTTTTGTTTAATTTTGTAATCGATGCTATTATGAACAACACTCTCCCACACATTCAGGATGCTGGAGTTGAAGTTCTCCCGGGCGATAAACTAGTCGATCTTGACTATGCGGACGATATCGTACTATTATTCGACAATCGGGATGCTGCCCAGGCCACCTTGAATAGATTAACAGACGTTGTTCCGTCTTTCGGTATGAAATTCGCACCCTCTAAATGTAAGATACTGTTACAGGATCACCCACCACTCACTCCAACGTTGCGACTGCAGAATGAAGATCTAGACATAGTCGACAGGTTTACATATCTTGGGAGCTCTATCAATAACGTAGGCAATATGTCCGACGAGGTGAGAATACGGATCGCGAAAGCTAGAGTAGCTTTCTCGAACCTTCGTCATTTATGGAGAAACGCGAATATTTCACTTTGCCTTAAAGGTCGTGTTTACAATGCATCTGTACGCGCAGTCTTACTATACGCTAGTGAAACTTGGCCTCTTAGAGTTGATGATTTGAGACGCTTACAGGCATTCGATCATCGTTGTTTGAGAAGTATAGCACATGTTGGTTACCAACAACGAATAACTAACGTTGACATCCGTAGACGTATTTTTGGATCTGACAATAAGTGCTCGTCGTTAGAAAACAAATAAGGCTCCATCAACTTCGTTGGCTCGGTCACGTTTTGCGTATGCCCTCATTTCGATTGCCCAGTAGAGCTCTGTTCTCTCATCCAGCACCAGATTGGCGTAAGAAACAAGGTGGGCAGATTTTGACATGGCAGAAACAATTGAAGTCACTTACATCCAAATTGGGTAGTATAGGACCCACTCGTCTGCCAGGATGGGGTCCTCGTGCGCATCATAGTTCTTGGTTAGAAACCCTTAGCGATATGGCATCGAATCGAGCTCAGGGGCGATCTTGTTGCAGATGTCTAGTAGAATCATCTTCGTAACTTTCTTTTCTTAGTAGGGCAAAGTTAACTGCGAGATTTGGTAACTTGGCCATAATGGTGTTGTGGAGAGGTTTAGTTTGCCTCACTTCTCTGATTCATTCTGATAAATTTACTCTTAGTAGCTAAGTATTCCTTTTCTCTCTCTGCCTCTCTCTCGTAAATCTCACTAATAATTTGTATAAAATATTATTTCTGTTTTCATTTATATACTTTTTTCACTCCTTATGGTTATATGGCAGTGAAACATTAGTCACTTTTGACTTTTTTTAATAGAATGACGATATTTATTTAGGGAATCTATTAAAATTTAATCAAGAGTTGATATTTTGAATGAAACAGTTGTGGCAGATCACTTGGTTCAGAATTTGAAACAAGCTCCATTAGAAGATTAAGAATATTGAATAAGGATTAGTGATCTTAGAAACGTATTATTGTTTCATCAATTATTTACTGTACACTTCTTCAAAATCGCATTCTTTAATTGTTATCTTTTTACACAATAATTAAGGGCTCTTAGTGAGTTGAACGCTTATCGAGGGACTTTTATCTTAATTAGCCCTCTTCCTTATTATATTCATTCTTTCTTCATTTTCTTGTCTGGCCATAATTTGTTTTATTTCATGTCTTAATGAAGTTTCTTACTTTACAAAATATAAGATAATTCACCGTGGCATAATTTTTTTGGTTTTGCAATCTCCCTATCTTTTGAGAAATAAAACAATTATTCCGATGTGTACAAAGGGAAAATTAACATCCAGTGATCGCACTGTCTCTTTGATTGTTGCACATATGGATTATTTATATTTAACTGAATGCTTACCATTTATTTGTACACGCAAATATGCATATACGCAAAGTTCGCCTATCTAATGAAATGACAGCATCAGTAACAAATTGGTCAGTTATCAGTATAAATCAAGTAATTGTGTATTAGGTGTTGCGCACCTAGTAACAAATTAGTTCAAATGTGACCAGAAGGATAAACCAAAGACAACATGAATGGAAAGTATAATCTCGTGCACATTCGTTTCGTGCTTACTGCCGACTCATCAGTAGAAGCCGCTATTACTTCTTTTGCCCGCTATGTATTTGCTGGAGGAATGTGCGAATATAGGACGTTACAATCTCCTATAAAAAAGTGTAGACCTGCAATAGTGGTGCTAACTTCATATAAAGTCTTCGACAATACGACTTCAAAGCCAACTCACTATACATAATATATGTACCATATCTGTAAAGGGTACCAACGCTATGGCTATTGTGCTAGAACCCGATATCAACATTGTGGTACCGAATCGGTACATGGTAACAACACTATGGTTGCAAAGTCGATACATGGTACCATGGTATAAATCAAGTAGTTCAAGTCAAATTTCACACCTGCATATTTGGTCTGCTTTTAATTTTTTTCACTTGCTTTGGCGTGATGCTATTGAGGGTGTATTTGATTTATTTGGTTCCCTATCTTAAATTGTTAAGTCATCCTCAGGTACGTAATTTCACATGGAGTGTATAAAAAATAGTATAACGCATGTAAAAAAGAAATTCAAATTCAGCCACTTTAATTTCTCTTAGTTAGCTATACACACACATGATACGCGTCTATGAAACGCCAGTTAGCTATTATAAGTCTAATTAGTAAGTAAAGGTCAAAGAAAACATCATGCTTGCTTTATTACTTTCTTACTAAACCTTTGATAAATTGTGGACTGATGAAGGATGCTGAACTATCCTGTGTTAGTCGCAATAAAAATCTGGTAATTATGCAATTCCAAGTTTCGCAAACCATTTTTAATCCTTAGGTAAAATTCTCATCAGATATTTTGCATATATATATGTATACCTATTTTATTTTCATTCGTCCCTCCTCTCTGGTTAAAACTATTAGGCTGGACTGATTAACTCTGACGTAATTATTCTATTCATTATTATCATTTAAAAAGAGTGACTTAATTTCTATCTATTTTTGTAGAATATATCATGATTAACCTACTTTGTTTTGAATTTCGAGGTTATAATCTCTCCTTGATGATTGCGCATTCAATGAAAGAGATGAAAATGGAAAGAAAAAATAGTTTTTGATAGACACTATGAAGGCGATTCTGCAATGAAAATTTTTTTAATGTGTTCTTTTTTATTTATGTCCCACAATATCTGCGTACATTCCTGTTTGCTAGTATGTAAGTATGTATTAGGTGTTGCGAACCTAGTACCAAATTAGTTCAGTTGTGACCAGAAGGATAAACAAAAGGCAGTATGAACGGAAAGTATAATCTCATGCACATTCGTTTCGTGCTTACTGGCGACTCATCAGTAGGAGCCGGTATTACGCCCTTTAACCACTATATATTTTGGTCGAAGATATGTGGAATAATAGGACGGTACAATCTACTAGACGAATGTGTAAACCTGCAATAGTGAAGCTAACATCATCTAAACTCAACGACAATGCGACTTCAACGCTAACTCACACTATATAATATATACCGAGTCTGTAAAGGATACTAACACTATGGCTATTGTGTTAGTAACCGATACCAACATTATTATACCGAAAAGGTACATGGTACTACCACTATGGTTTCCGAGTCGGTACATGATACCGACCTGATGGATATCAATTTATGCTAAAGTTCACCGAAACTGAGAATTACAACAATTTCTGAACACCATGTTACTCCAGTAAATCCATACACTCTGGCCTTGATCGATATCAGTTATTACATTTCGCGGTAAGCATGACATCATTCAATTCAATATATTACAGTTAAATACTGTTTGTTGCGGAGATCTAATATATATGCAAGTATGTATTAGGTGTTGCGAACATAGTAACAAATTAGTTCAGTTGTATAAATGTTCATTTCAATACCAGTTCCCCATTTAGTGTGGTGTCTGTACAGTAGTGACAGATTGGGGATGGTTAGGTGGAACTTTGGGTCTAAATGGATGCCATATGAGCTCCACCTTAAAAGAACAAAAGACTAATCAATTTACATTAGTTAGTATATAACTGAAAATTGTGTGAAGTGTAGTGTGCGGTAGGGTGGCTCAGTAGTTAGAGCACCAGATTTCGAAGCAGACGTGCCCAGGTTCGAGCCCTGTTCGCGGAAAATTCTGGCCAGTACATGATGGTTTCCCAATAAGAACGAAACCAATCTACTGGATGAATTGCCTTTTCTACACTATACAATTAATGTGTCAGGTGCTTATATCAAGATCGCAACCTTGCTTATAGTCATTTTTATCACCTACTGCGCAACCAATGTTCGTTTAATTATATAAATGTTCATTTCAATACCACTTCCCCATGTAGTGTGGTGTTTGTTCAGTAATGACAGATTGGGGATGGTTAGTTGGAACTTTGGGCCTAAATGGATGCATATGACCTCCACATAAAAGAAAAAAGACTAATCGAGTTACATTAGTTAGTATATAACTGAAAATTGTGTGTAGTGTGCATCAGGATGACTCAATGTTATTGCACTAGGTTCCGAAGCAGACGAGCCCAGGTTCGAGAATTGTCAGTGGCAAATTATGGCCAGTACGTGATGTGTTCCCAATAATGACGAAATCAGTCTACTGGATGAATTTCCTTTTGTACACTATACAATTCTCAGTTTTTACTGACATGTAATTAATTAATGAATCAGGTGCTTATATCATGATCGCAACCTTGATTATAATAATTGTTGTCACCGCCCATGCAACCAATGTTTGTTTAGCTATAAATTGTCATCTACCATTAAAAATCAAATTTTAATTAGCATATAGTAACACCGAAAAAAATGCCTGTCGGTAAAACCTTAGATTTGTTTTTTTGCAGATACTGACTGACAGTTCCATGTTGGTTAGTCTGAATTGTCAGAGGTAGCTGCAGCATGGCTTATACATGTAGCGTTACAAAAAGCTTATTGTTGTGGATATGACCGAATTTTTCTTGTGCGGGACAATTGATAGCACTCTTAGGTTGGTAAAAATCTTGAATTTTCATCATTTTCAGGTGATGTAATTTTTGGCCTCAATTGATGGGTTCTCACTTGTCCCTTCTTTTTTAAGTCTTCCATTAGCTGATTGTCTGAAAATGACGTTGAAACAAGATTTTCAATTGTTGTGTCGTTTTATGTCAGTTAATTGCCTTTTCTACACTATAAAATTCTTAGTTTATACTGACATATGTAAGTAATTAATGGGTCAGGTGTTTATATCAAGACCGCAACCTTGATTATAATAATTGTTATCACCACCCGCGCAACCAATGTTCGTTTAGTTAATTGGTTCGTCAAATCGATTGAATGACAATAGCTGTTGTTAGCGTTGTTCATACTTTAAAAAATTCACTACTTAATGATTTTTAATGATCTTTTGAAGCAACCTTCCATTAGTGCTGAATAGTGTTCGTGGGACATTTTAATTTTATGGCTTATCTCAATCTAACTCAGATTGAAATATTTTTAAACTACATGTAATAACACGTCAAGTCCAGTTCTGATGAATTTTATTACATAATAGTTTAAAAACTACGTTTCTTATTAGATGGTTATTTGATTTAGCTTTCATCATTTATGGGCCTGTATCAGTTATTTAAAATTTTTCCTTTCGAAAAGCTTCCATATCGGTGCATATCAGGTCTGTCTTATATTGCTACATATTTTCATATTAACATTTCCTTAAAGCTATACGGTAAAAAAATTGAACAGATTTACACACAGAGACACACCTAGGCAAGAAAGCATGTTTTGCATATTAAGGCAACTGTCGGCTGTGAGTGACTGTCTGAAAACTGACTCTAATGAAGCCAAATTACGAACAAATCTGATAGATTGCATCGTCCACCTTCCCATTGGTACTTGACCAAACATGAGGTGGGTTTAGGGTGTGGTATCGACTCTTCCGGGTGTGTAGCCATTAAGCACTAAATGCTTGCGTAAATGGAGTTTTTGCTTTCGTTCGTGCTCATTTTCGCAAGTCTTCTTGGTCATATGTAAACTAACCTCCTATTAGGCAGTCCGCCGCCAAAACGTAAAGGCGCCTCTTTTAGCAATGAATAAATTAGAATTGCCCAATTCGCACAAGTGGAAAGCCAACGCCATGCGCAGCGCGTACAAATATTTGGAAATTTGCCAGGCTGAAACAATCGCGCAAGTGGGAAAAACCGACGTTATCAACGAGCTAACGTGATTTTAAACCGATAGCAGTAGTTCGTTACAATGAGATGTTATAAGTAGAATTTTGTTTCTGATTAATGCGCTGAAATGCAATGCATAGCTTTTGTTGTCATTCTTTTGTGTGATAGTTAGTATTTTTTTAAATTATTGAAAAATAATAAATTGCCGTGTTTGATAACCAAATGAGGCCGAAATTTGTGAAATCGTGTATACCATAGTATTTTGTCAATTTTACGACTGACTAAGATGAGGTTGTTCTTTGTATTTAGTCCTTCTTCTCATTGATGTATTTTTTGTTTCTTTAAATCAGGAAACGAAATTTAACCTAGCCATCACCTATCTGCTCGGCACGGGCGCATTGCTGACTTGGATTAGTGTTTTGCGTTACGTTGGTTTCTCGTATAAAAACAGCGTGAGTTGTTGAAAGTAGAATAGTATTTTATTTATTATTAAGGTAGCACATAGGAAAGAGCTCAGATTTGGAATATATTTTCTAATTATTTGACACTGTGTTGTTTAATACTAGCGTCACTCATAGGAAATATTGATTGTTTGTTTGTAGGTGTATGCCACTATATACATGAGATTTGTTCCATTTTTCATTGGTATTAAACAACTGCAGATTTAACCACATTCCCGAAGAAGGGATCAATTTTTGGTTTCAGTCATGAGTGATATTTCTATTTTATTGCTGTAACTAAACAATCAAGGAATAGCATCATCATTTTATCTTAATGAATGTTAAGCAAGATATTTACTCTAACCCTGTAACAATTTACAGGTGACTTTTAGACCTGATAGTCTTATGTTCATGTTTTTAACCAGAAAACGGTCAAACGAAAGACGAGTTCTAGCTATTCGACCTAGCAACTTTATCATTGCCGTTATCAATATTAAATGTCTGCAATCATGCTAATCACTAAAAATAAATTAATTATGAATCTCCAGTGGGTTTCCGTAGTGTCTCATCAGAGATAGTGTTGGCAAACAATATACAAAGAAGGCTATAGGAATGCAATTGTCTAAGTATCTGAGTTGATTCGTCGCAGAAGTGAGCACATTTGACACTGTTGAGTTAGCTGATCCCTGAGTGCACTTTTAGCCATCCAGGAAAGCTACATTTAATGCCTGGCTGGCATTAGGTATCTACATCTCTTTCAGATAACACACGAACCATTGTAATTGAAGTCTCCCAACCAGATTCAGCAATAACGTCACATTAGAAAGGTGTCAAGTATTACCTGATCTGCGTTTTGACTAACACATTAATGATTTCAGTTGTTTTCTTTATTCAGCATAACAGTCACGGAAATGAACACACAAACACACACGTGACACGCAACTATCTAGTGAAAGGTCAGTCTGAAATATAAAAGATATGACCAGAAGAAATATCGCGTTTGCTTCATTAATTATTTTGTAAAACTGGTGAGGATGGACCAACTAAAGAAAACTGCCGATAACGACAGTGGAAATTCTTTGGTGAAGAACGATTAGTCCAGTATCGCAATTTTTCCGTGATCATCATCAGAGTACGACAACAAACTGACTATCGAGGATCAAACCGCATTGAATATATATGGAAATAAAATTTAGATATGCGGCTCTCATCTCTAGCAGTCTCGCATACATTGAAATTGACTGGAAATGTCGGCTGCACAATTTCTATGCGGTCACGAGCATTAACTGTTTGCAGCTTTCGCCGCATATACATATAAAGGCAATACAATTTAACAATAATTGATTGCACGAGTGGTGGTAACAATTTTTTAAATCAAGTTTGCGAACTTGAAGCAAACACCAATCGCATTGTATTCCCATTGTTCGACGATTGGTTAAATAAAATGGGGTTGGTGTTTACTTCAAGTTCGCAAACTTGATTTACAGAAACCAGTCAGATTTTGTTGGCCATTCGGCTCTAATAATACTTGTTGGTCGAACCGGTATAGCAGCTGTATTATGCTCTCTCGTCTTAGATAAAGCCTAATAACCTTTTGATGCTCTGAATGCGGCCGATCGGTTTATTAAGCCTTATCACCTGCAAATCTACGTGGTTCACATCGCTATTCTATTTCCTAACTTTCCATTCATTATAATTGTCAATAAAAGTCAACGAAACTAGACTTGCAATATAGTTTTATGTTAGGATCAATCTGGCTTCAGCTTTATCTCGAACTTAGTCTTCGCTTCGTTACTATCACTTACCCTCTCGTGTCATAGATTTTATAATAAGTTATTGTTTGTATGGTGACTGGTTGTCGTGTAATGCTCGTTTTTTTTACTTTCATAACATTACTGCAGTTGCAAACCTTAGTGTATACCTGATTAAAATCTCTTGTTTTATTGGTAAGTAAAGTCTTTTCCATAAACCAATATCCCAAAAGAGCTAAACTATACTGCAATAGGGTAATGCATTGTAGGAAGAACGGTAGAATCGATTTTATCTGCGTGTCAGGCTGGGATGAGGCGCATAGTGAGGTAGTCAAAGCAATACTGGTCTGTTCGAGACAATCAACGTTCAGTAATTTCGCGTTTAGTGACTACATCTGTTTAGATCAATTTTTCACACATGAAATTAACGAATTGATACCAGTTAGTCAGTTTCTCTGTCACGTTCTGATGATGAATATCGAAGGTCGAAACGTGTATGTACGTGGACTTTGGTTTTTACTGCATTTTGCGACAGTCTAAAGAAAATATTGATTTGGTCTCTATTCTAGCCCGCAAGCGTATGTAAATCGCCTACAATAAATTTAAAACTTAGTGCTAACATAATTCAATACTTTTAGCTTATTTTTGTTTTAGTAAATTTGCTTTTGACTTTGTACTTTTAGCTTTTGCTGCGCACAATAGGCCGATCGATACCAAGTTTGTTGCGTTTCTCACTATGCGCAGTGATCCTGTTCCTGGCATTTTCGCTTTGCGGCTGGATAGTGCTTGGTCCCTACTCAATGAAGTTCGCCTCGCTACTGTCAACAATTGAATGTTTATTCAGCTTAATCAACGGTGACGACATGTTTGTTACCTTCTCTATCATAACAGAAAATCAACCATTGGGTGTCTACATTTTTAGTCGGGTTTACCTGTACGCTTTTATTACACTGTTCATCTATGTTGTACTAAACCTGTTCGTCACTATCATTTTTGAGGCGTACGAAGAAGTGAAGGTTAGTTTTATATTCGTCTTGTAAAAAACTTTTGCATGATCATTAAAATAGAAAAAGATATAATATGTAAATAAACCTGCTTTAATGTACCCTACATGTTAATTTGGATGATTCTGCTGTGATGGTTTTATTAATGTGTTTCATTTGGTAACCCTCCCTGTTTCTAGATTAAATTTATTTTAGCTTGCTTATCAAAAAATGCACAAGGAGGTGCAATCAGAACATTTATTTGATTTTTATGATTTCCGCAAACAGACCCAATTAGTCAAGTAAAAATGATTTATTTTGTAGTTGCCCGTCTTTTCATTCATTCTATATTACTAACTTGCATATATAAGCCCAATATTGAGTTAATTCGTTTTAAAATCTAGAGGTTTTATTTGGTCTATTAAAGACTTTTATTAGAATGACATTAGTTCTGCGACTCTTTTAATTTTGATCGAAAATGATAGGAACATTTTGATTAGTTATAAGAGGTAAACGAACAGCTAAATCTATGTTATGTACCCACGTGCAGATATAAAAAAAAATTTCAGACGAAGGAAACATTTCTTTCCCATTTTCACTCAAGGATCTACAAATCTGTAATATCTTAAAGAAAAATAAACAGAAAACGTAAACGAGGAGAACGTTTAAAATAGACAACTCTCATCACATACGTGCCTCACTTCCGGAACATACTTGTTAAGCTTGCATAAATTGGGCTGCAATTTGGTTAACAGCAGCGCTTCATGAATTGCTAACTCGGTTCTGTTATGTCCTTTAGTAATTATATTAGAGGCAACTTCTGGGGAGCATACGCGCGCGATTTCGATAAGATATTGCGTGGCTCCAGACGTGTATCCACCACTTGAGGTGTCTTAGCCTCTCATGTATATCGGTATAGAATATTTGAGGTCAACATTCACGGTTGTTTTGCATTAATTGGTGGAAAATCTAAAAGCGCTGTCTTATGCAGTATTCGTAGCTTAGCTGAATTAAATGTTCGTGTTAAATCCACTTCTATTTACTGCTGTATGCTGGAGACAATGTCCCTTCTTTAGTGGCATATATTAGTAGATTGCCATATATCCTGATCCTACACTCGGAATTTTCTTTTGAATTCCCATTTTTATTATTTGCTCAATCGTCTGTTTAGGTCAGGCATTAGAAATTAAATTTTGTTTTTTAAAATTTTATTCGACATCTTTAAATTCTAGAATAATCAGTTCGCCACTTCTTTTTGTAACGTCAAATTATCTCACATTTCCCAGTCAAATCTATATTGTGGATATATGGCGTAATACCGGCTCCTACTGATGAGTTTCCTGTTAGCACGAAACGAATGTGTACATGAGTAAAGGCCATCCCCTCCTCAACGTGGTACGACGGTGTCAACCATGTCTCGATGGCCGATCGTACATGGGCTAACGGGGCTATGGCGGTGGTGTCACCAGGGCGTGGTGGATTTCCGACCGGCAATCGGATCTCCTATAAAATACCACATGAGCCCGAAGACGGCACCATGACTCGGCGTGTGTTCCCCGCCACAAAAGGGTTCAACAGCCACAGGATTACATGGACTCCTGGACAGTACCCCGTACTTCCGAATGGCGAATGAGCTCTCAACAGCCACCGGCAACCATGCAACTTACTGCTGCCTTGCAGACTGCGCTTGGATGTGCAAAGGCTAGAGGTGCGTCCTCGATCAAAAAGCCGAGTGGTGAGGGGACACCACTTGTACCAAATTCCCAAGAAACTCCATGAAATGTCACAAATACCGTTCATGCTACGGCGTCCCCGGCAAGCGACGCGCTCTGTATCAGCGCGAAACACCTATTTATTTCGGGTGTTGGAATGTTTGATGTTCCGAAATGGCTGCCAACCGCCCGGCATGGAGAGGTATAATCCGAGATTTCTATGGAGCCGGCTTATCCTCCAAAAGGAGTCAGCCGCAGTAAAGTAAAGTAAGTAAAGTATGAGTATAGGCCTTCCGTTCATGCTGTCTTTGGTTTATCCTTTTGGTCATATTTAAACTAATTCGCTACTGAGTGTCCAACACCTAATAAAAAATTATTTTTAATTTGGCATAATCTTATTTAAGTGGTACATCCGGAGTCATAGATGATCGTCTTTCTCATGTTCTTAAAGTAAAACTGATGTTGTTATTTTTGTTGAAACTTCTGAACCGTTTTCTTGACTGTTACCTGATTTTAATCTAAATATAATTATCATTATCATGGTGCATATATTGGTAGCACTTTTTGGTGTTTTCCTTTATTGATATAGTGTAGATATTGTAGAGAAATTTATGCCGTTTATGAATTCTTATAAAACGCAAGTGTACATCTTTCGCGAATATCAGGATAATACAATGTTTTATAATAATACAATGTTTTTGAACATTTGTAAACAAATACATCTATATTTGGAATTCTTTTTTAAAAAGAAGATGAATCAGCAACGGAATAATTTTATAGTTTACCAAACGATTCATTTGTGCGAACTAGCCATTTAATAACTGCACGGAATGGAGAATTTGCCTTTGCTATTATTGCTTTAATAGAAATTTTGTTTACGATAGTCCGTACATGTTGGGTGTGGATGATCTAACTGGCCTGAGCTTCTAATTTCAATCGGCATCAGTTAAGATTTGATTTTCAGTTATTAATTAGTATATCTCATCTTACGTGCCTTTCAAACTTAAGAATTTTGTTTTTCCACTCAAAATGTTCTCATCGTTTGCATATATTCGCATTTAGCATTATTACAGTGCATTTTCATTTATCGGCGCGTTATATTTTGACCTATGCATTTTTGCTAATTTCTTTAAGCGCATTGAAACATTGCTTTTTTAATGCATGCTCATCTTAACATTTAAACGATTTCCGGTGTGATGCCTCAAAAAATAAAATTGTCTTAAACTTATTTTTATTCTCATTTAAAAATTGGTTCGAAATCAATATCGCTATTTTCTGAAGGATGAAAACCCTAATTTCGGCCCGTCGTTAGTGCTTCACTTTTTATGTTATTAATTTCGATTTACGATAGTTTAAACACACGCTTGTCAATAGCACTCGATACCAGATCATCTAAAACTCCAAGTTTTATTGCATTGTCTGGTTTCTTAAGTATGCTTTTATGCTTTCAAATTAGCTAGTAAAAATTTCAGAAATCGCATGTTTATAACAAACGAAGCCTATACAATAAAACAGATGAACGTGCTATTTTTGTACACAATAGCGTATCATTTTATAACTGATTAATTCTTAAATATGGCTTCTTCGATTATTCCGTATCTTAGACCTGTGTAAATTGTGCACCAAATCTCATCGAAAAAGTAATGGTTTAATTCATTGGCGACAATGCTCTTGCCGCGCTAAATTTTTTTTCCACCCTGCATTTAAGCGTCTGTGCAGAATAGAACGGAGCTATATGTTATTTAATTCTTGTACGTATGATCACCAGATATTGTCCTTAAGATACTTCGCAAATACAGTAGCAAGAATGATACGTCAATTAATGAAGCGCTGTGAATAAACAAATTGCAGCCAGGTTTATGCTGTCATAAAATGCATGCACGGGCATTGTGCCTAAACTAATGTTTATGTGCGTATACGGTTAGACATTTCCATATTGATTATAATGATGATGATGATGATGAGGTGGAGGAAAGTGAAGACGATGATATCTTATTCCTCGTAGCTCATCACTGTTTCTAATTTACATGACATTTATCCGATAAAGTAGCTATGGATAGCTTGTTGTATATAAAAGCATGCACACAAAATAAGGTATAATGAAACATCTCTTTAAATCAAGTTTGCTAGCTTGAAGTAAACACCAATCCCATTGTATTTAACCAGTCATCCAACAACATAACTGGTTAAATACAATGGGATTGGTGTTTACTTCAAGCACGCAAACTTGATTTAAAGAATTGTTACCACCACCCGCGCAATCAATTATTGTTTAAATTGTATTGCCTATAATGAAACATCGTTGGTATATCTGTGTATTATCTAAATTATGTTTTCACTGGCTTGGTTTTATTTGACTTGCCTTTGACCCAACAGTCCTTACTTTAAAATTCTGTTGACAGTGATATTTACTTAATACAAATTAGTTATGATAAAAAATATTAAATTTAAAAATGAATATTTTCTAACTTTGTCAGTATAAACTAAATATTCCATCGGGTAGCAAATTAAGGCAATTTCCGACTGTTACATAAAGAGCTCCCGGTAAGGACGAAACCGATCAACTGACAATATGTATAATTAAATTTGTGCATTGGAACCTCAAATAAATAGAACTTCACAAATTAGCTTGATGCTTGTTTTATAAAAGCAGATAGGGGGTGACTTGTTAGAGCTTCAGGTCTCCAAGAAAACTAATTAAGTTTTGCAGAATAAGCTAAACATAAAATATCTTGTCGACAAAATCAAATTTTCGATTGTTTTCAATAATGGATTAGGTAACTAAGTATTATGGTATGCTAAAAACAGATATCATTCGCAAATTGAAAACGTAAATACCTTTTTATGCTTTCTTATAAAAGTTAATAGGTTACTCTATTTTTCATTTTATGAAGCACGCTACCGTTTGTTGCCCTTTATGTTTTTACAAAACGGTTCTAGGCAAATTGTTCTCCTCCAGCAATCATGTTTATTAGTATTAACATACATAAGCGGAGACCTGGATCTCTTGCACAGTGGGTTTCAGAAGAGTTTGCCAATAAGGCAAAATCAATCAGGTCTCTCCATTGAATCATGTTTGCTGCCCGACCCTCACAGATTTTTGCCCATTTAGATCTCTCTTGGTAAGTTAAAGTACTCTGATGATGATCATAGAAGGTCGAAACGCGTCAGTACGTTGCGGCTGGTGGTAGTTTTGCTGTTGTTTGACGACTGGTTAATTACAATGGGATTGGTGTTTACTTATAGCTCGCACATTTGATTTAAAGTATTGTTGCCACCACCTGCGCAATTAATTATTGTTAAATTGTATTGCCTATATATATGTGTGGCGAAAGCTGCAAACAGTTAATTACTTTTTTACTTTACTGCGGCTGACTCCTTTTAGAGGATAAGCCGGCTCCATTTCATGGAGTTTCTTGGGAATTTGGTACAAGTGCTGTCCCTTCACCACTCGGCTTTTTGATCGAGGACGCACCTCTAGCCTTTGCACATCCAAGCGCAGTCTGCAAGGCAGCAGTAATTTGCATGGTTGCCGGTGGCTGTTGAGAGCTCATTCGCCATTCGGAAGTACGGGGTACTGTCCAGGAGTCCATGTAAACAGTTAATGTTCGTGACTGCATAGAAATTGTGCAGCCGACATTTCCAGTCAAGTTCAATGTATACAAGACTGCTAGAGGTGAGAGACGCATATCTAAATTTGATTTCCATATATATTCAATGCGGTTTGATCCTCGATAGTCAGTTTGCCGTCGTACCCTGATGATGATCATGGAAGGTCGAAACGCGTCAGTGCTTTGCGGCTGGCAGTAGTTATCTTATATTGTTTGACGACTGGTTAAATACAATGGGATTGGTGTTTACTTCGAGCTCGCAAACTTGATTAATAGAATTGTTACCACCACCCGCGCATTCAATTATTGTTAAGTTAAAGTACGATTTGGCGTGATCAAGTAACCAGTATCTTGAAAAATAGTATCCAGTCAAGAGATGATTGGATTACAAATCCTGTGGTTCCGGTCATCCACTGAAGTTATACTGGTGACCTTTCAAGCAAAATTTTAAATTAGCCTTATCTTCTGTAACCGACGAATGCGACAAGTAAAATAGGTGTTTATGGTACTTGAAAGAGCAGCCGTATAGCATTGATCGGCTCGTTAAATTTGTTCTTACGTAATACCTTCAATTGTGTAACTGGTAATGACCTAAACCAAGCCGCGCGAATAAATCGATTTGAAAATTTTTTCAGGCGCTTTGAACTATACTAAGTCATCTATATCTGCGCATCATTATGGGATTACTCACAGTTTGCTTAAATTGAAATAGACTTGCGATTCTAGAGTGATTTTCATATTTTTACACAGGCAGCTGCCGCAAAACTAATACGTATGGATATCTCGGAAGAAGCCTATCTATTTTGTGTCAACAGTGACTTTGGGTACACGAAAGCCTTTATGAATGCTAGCAGGGCGCCGTTTAGCACATTCTTAGGTTCCGGATCAATTTCGCCATAACGACCGTTTTCAATGCGTTTTAGCCCAATTTATTACTCTCTGCAGTTCGTTTAACTTTTCTGCAATCAGAAAGTTACCGTAGGCGTATTGGAAGTCAACAAGCCGTCCACAACCACCGATCATTACTACGAGTGAATGTTACGGTAACTTCAGTAATAACTGCCTAGAAGTCATAATTATAAACATGGCAAGTGCAATGTAACACACCTGTGATACGCCGGAGCCTGTCACAGAAGATTCGGAATGACTCTGACTAGAGCGATTATATTCAAACGAGGGAATATAACTGGCTTTGAGCAATCGACTTATTTTCGCAGTTTTTTTCATAATTAAATGTAGTTGGTAGCTTAAAATCAAGTCTAGAAAAACAAGGATGACTTTTCGCTGATACCGAATATCAAACAATAAGGAGGAATGCGGCAATTTTGTCGTCCAACATTGGACCGCAAGGCCCTGGCACTTCGTCCAAGCTAGAAGTTCGAATGTCTATCTCGTGACATTTTTGAGGAGTCACTTATTTACTAATTACTCTGTTGGCAATATGTTGCGGATTGAGACGTTTTTAAAAGTGCTTGACGAGCTTTCCTTTTGAAACTAAGAGCGTTTTTTTACTCGAAGCAGAATGGCCACTGCTCATGCATCGGACGTGAGCATACATTTCGAATGGTTTGATCTTCTAGATATGCATAACGAGCCTTGGACCCCGAAGGCTTTCATGTCCAGCTAATTTGCAGTTGTTTGTTTGTGCTTATTCGACCTATAAAACTCAGTAGATAAGGCAATATCTTTTATGTTGCGCGTCGCCTTAGGCAGTATAGACTCTTTGTTCGTTGCCTTTTTCTAGTTTATTTGTGTTCTTTAAATAAACACAGGCTTGTCCATGCATATTTAGCATAAACTTATTTTTAATTAAAGTAATTTTGCTCTCAAAGGCTGACAATCATCATCTTTCATTTGGATAAATTTCATAGTATTCCTTCACATAGATGGCCTACCGACTAAGCTAAAGACTACCATCTGCTCGGATTAATTGCTTTTTAAAGGCGCCATTAATTCCTTTTTTCTCTCCTTCTGTTGGTAAAAGCACTCACAACTGGACTGTGATTGTCAGAGGCATTTTGAGACGCTTGCCATAAGCATATTTGCTTGTGTCAGGAAAACAACTCTAATACCGTTTACGGCTGGGATAACCTTGTTAGCCATTAGCATTAACAAGTTCCCTGTTAAAGCGGGATCTTCGTTTGGAACTCGTACTACTTGGCCTACAAATTATCGGTCATTGTATTTTGATGAGTCATTTGGCCACACAAATGAATAGTTGTAGCTAGTATTTCTTGTTCAATAAATTAAAACATAGTCAACATCAAGTTAACGCAAGAAATGTTGACAAATTATTTTATTGCGCGTAGGGGTATACTTGCATGGGAACCGTAAAGATTGCTTTAGTGCTGATGTCGTCTCACATTATAGTTAACTTGGCCTATTTTATTTGCTGAATAGACATTTAATCAGCATTATTTCCCCTTATTCGAGGATAAACCTCATCGTGATGGTTAACCTTTGTAACTTAAGATTGACGAAGAGTAATTGAAGAATTTTATCTATATTCTGCACTGAAGTGTCGGTAAATCATGCTGATGATGATGGATTATTAACGTAGAACCCCGTTAACCCTATTGAAATAGATTAAACTTCAATGTGTGGAGTTATAAATAAATCGCAAATTGATTTGCTGCTGTTCCCGCTTTCAGTCTTACACACGCCATTCATTTACTATATATATATATATATATATATATATATATATATATATATATATATATATTTGAATTAGTCAAGCATTATTCGTTTTGTTCGTTGTGTTATAATGGTTGTTTGAAAGGACGAAAAATTTGTTTCTACATGAAATAAGCGGTCATTTCTCGATAAACAGATCGATGGAATAGAGAATTCTTTTTGTTAATTTTAATACAAGATAACAGTCTAACAGTACATTAAAACATATAGAATAAACATGAAGTTTTACTTGTCTCGTGCGGGCTCATTAAATGAATGAATCAGGTCTTATCTCGTTTACTGTGGTATTATTGATGTATATCTGTATTGCATTAAAAGCATAATTGTACAGTTGTGTGTGGTGAGACTGACTTCAATGTGTATCAAATATTGTGACGCCGTTTCGTGTAAGTTTTTGGGAAAATGTTTTAGTTGTGTTCTTTGTGAATTTTAACTTTTGCATGCAAATACAACTTTTGTATAGGTGTATCGATTCTCTCTCTTAGTATCTCGCATACACACTTACTGATAAATGCATACAAATTAATTTATATTGGCCGTAATGCATCACATATATTTATTGTCAAATTCCGTTCCGGAATCCACACTTCACATAGGAGCTGCAAGAATGTGGAGGTCGTCCAGTTGACAGTGTGCTCTGGCGCTTTATTTCTTCGTGTACACACGTCGCCACAAGTCAAGTGTATCGTGAAGACGACCTTCGACCAGATCGACATTTATTGAGAGCTTATTCGCGTGGAATGGAGCAGATTTCAGCGGAATGTGCTCGCGCTAGCACAGTGCACCGTGCTTTGGCAGCGTTTAGCAATGCCGCTTTAAATGCGAGGCTACGACGCCTCGAAAAGATGGACTGTGCAAGTGCGTTGCAAAATAGCGAAGCTGCGAGAATTGGCCTCGGAGACGATTGTCTAGATCCAACATGGTGTCAAGATTCACTGCCTAATTTTGACGAATGTGTAGAACCTGGCCTAGAAATCGACAATCTTCTAGGAGACTATGAGTACTTTGCGAATAACGAAACTGACAAGGATGGCTGCATGTTTGCAAATAATGCCTGGCGAGCGACGTCCGGAGAACGGTTCAATTTGAAAATGCAAGAAAATTCTCTATATCAGCCAGCTCATCATTCACGTAACAGCATTGCTGAAGATGATCACACTGCACTTATTTCTACTTTACATGAGCCGAAAAATGAACGAATTTATGATGGTGAAAATAGTGATATGGATGACAATATGCTTCAAACTAATCATTCAAAAGAAGTGCCCGCCGCAAGTGAGTCACTTAAAATTTGTTTTCTAACGTCATCCAGAAAGCGTCACCTCAGATAGAGAAGTTTAGGATGAAATGAGCATTGCTTGTTTGATTGTTAATGATATATATATATATATATATATATATATATATATATATATATATATATATATATATATATATATATATATATAAACTGATTAGTTTTCTAGCGTGTCTATAGCTTGAAAATGGTCTTCTTGTTTGTTTGGAATTAAACTACACAGAAATGTATTCAGTGTCATTGTGATTACGCTCCTAAGTTGGTCCCTTATTACCACATGTCAATTCACTCGCATTCTAAAAGTCGATATTGAAACTTTTTGGGCCAAAAAGGCCGAATAGATGGGAGATGCGTTTGCATCATTTAATAATCGATGTTATTTCCAGCTTAGTTGCGCAAAACGTCCGAGAAAATTAAAATTTAGTGGATCTCTAAATGATGTTATCACCACTTAGTAATATATAAAATATGTCCTCTTCATAGGGTGGTTGAACACTTCGAAGGTCAATTTTCTTGCGCACTTGCATGAAGTCCGATTACCGAAAGTATGTCTGTATCAATAATGTTGAATGCTCATCTCTAATATCTATCGGAGTTAGAAATACGGAATGCAATCCTATCTCTTAAACAACGCAATACTGCAGGCCCCGATGATTTACACCCGAGCCTATTTAATGATGGTGGCGACATAATTTCTGAGGCGTTGACGAATCCTTTTCGTACTATATGTAATGAATGGACTGTGTTGCTTCCTCGGAGTGAATGGACCATCATTCTTTTCCTCGTGTAGGAGTTTGATTGTTGGGCAATTGTAATTCATGCGATAAACATCGTGGTATAAGCTTGACTCTAGTCGTGTTTAGGTTATTTGCTTCAGTTATTCTACGTCGTTTTATTGCTTCATTTGAATCACGCTCTAGAGAATAACAAGTCGAATTCCGCTCAGGACAAGGTTGTATACATAATATTTTTGCGTTAGGGCAAGTTCTTGAACAGCGATATTTATATAACCGTCCCACAATAGCCATCCACACATTCAGGATGCAGGTGTTGAAATTCTCCCGGGCGGTAAACCAGTCGATCGTGACTATGCAGACGATATCGTACTATTCGACAATCGCGATTCGACTGAGGCCACCTTGAATAGGTTGGCAGATGTTTCATCTCTCGGTATGAGATTCACACCCTCTAAATATAGGGTACTTTTACAGGATCACACACCACTCACTCCAACTCTGCGTTTGCAGAGTGAAGATCTAGATAGAGTTGACAGGTTTACATATCTTGAGAGCACTATCAATAACATAGGCAATATGTCTGACGAGGTGAGAATGAGAATCGCGAAAGCTATAGTAGTTTTTTCGAACTTTCGCCATTTCTGAAGAAAGGTGAGCATTTTACTCTGCCTTAAAGGTCGTTTTTACGATGCATCTGTACATGAGGTTTTACTATACGCTAATGAAACTTGGCCTCTTAGAGTTGATGATTTTAGACGCTTACAGGCATTCGACCATCGTTGTTTGAAAAGCATTGCACCTGTTGGTTACCAGAAACAAATAACCAACTTTTACATCCGTAGACGTATTTTTGATCTGCCAACAAGTACTCCTCGTTAGAAAAACAAATAAGGCTCGATCAACTTGGTTGGCTCGGTCACATTTTGCGTATGTCGTCAATTCGATTGTCCAGTGGAGCTCTGTTCTCTCATCCAGCACCAGATTGGCATAAGAAACAAGGTGTACAGATTTTGGCAGAAACAGTTGAAGTCACTTACATCCAAATTGGGTAGTATAGGACCCACTCGTCTGCCAGGATGGGGTACATGTGCGCAGCTTAGTTCTTGGTTAGAAACCCTTCGCGATGTGGCATGGAATCGAGCTCATTGGCGATATTGTTGCAGGTGTCTAGTAGAATCAACTTCGTAACTATCTTTTCTTAGTAAGGCAAAGTAAGCTGCGAGGTTTGGTTTCGTTTATGATATGATAAATTGAAACGCGCAAGGAAGCTGTATGCTGATGTTGCCTTGCCCTAAAGCTCACTTGGCCATAATGGTGTTGTGTTAAGGTTTAGTTCGCCTTACTTCTGTGAGTTATATCGCTAAATATACTCATAGTAACTAGCTACTCTCTCTCTCTTTCTACGGTGGTTCATACCACAATCACAATTGTACGTAAAAAATATTAGATTGTCTGCATAATGATCTTGTTCCTTGTACTTGGAATCGGCAATTTCATTGTACGCGCTATTTTCACAGTTACGTTATGTAACAATATCTTTGTCGAAGGCTGTATATGCTCAATCTATTTTGTGTCTTAAACTTTAAATATATGATTATTATTTTCCTATGAGTAAAATCTTTCATTGTTAATTTTTAAATTTTACTATGGTCAGACCTATTTCTACTTATTAAGTTCTTGAATACTTGTTTAATAAGAGCTTCGTTGTCAATTTATTGAACTTTGCTTTTGTGGATAAGTGAAAATATACCATTGCAGATAAGTCTAAAAGTGGGGTATTGTGGAAGGACCAATATAGACGCGAACTCGAATTAAAGTAAGTAAAGTCAATACTAACATTAAAACTTATACGGGAGTTAGTCAAGTATTTGATAAGATTTAGAACCGAAAACATATTTGAAGATTTATATACTGTTTGTGACGAACAAATAATATATATATATGCAATTTTGTATTTTATTTTGCGCACCTGGTAACAGATTGGTTCAAATACGACGATAAGAATTAACTAAAGACAGCATGGACGAAAAGTATAATCTCGTGCACATTCATTTCGTGCCTACTGGCGACTCATCAGTAGGAGCAGGTATTACGCCCTTTACCCACTATATATTTGTTGGATAATTGGACTGTACAATCTTCTATACGAATATGCAAAACTGCAATAGTGGAGCTAACCACATATAAAGTCTCCGACTATGAGACTTCAAAGCCAACTCACTATATATAATATATATCGAGCCTGCAAAGGGTATCAAAACTATGGTTAGTGTAAGTGCCTGATAACAAGACCATGGTTGCCGATTAAGTACATGGTACCAACACTGTGGTTGCCGGGTCGGTACATGGTTTACAAACAATGGATTTCAAGAGATGCTAAATTTCACCAAAATTGAGAAGTAAAACTACTTCTGAACACCTGTTACTCCAGCAAATCCATACACTCTGGCTTTGATCGATATCAGTTATCCATTTCCGAGGTAATAATGACATTTGATTACGGAGTGCCAGCTTCATATTTTCCAATGCCGCGTTTTGCGTACGCGGATTGTAATTTTGTACCAACAGTTTCACAAAGATCCGGTTGATCACAATTTCCATTTCCTTTTTGTTTTCGATCGGGCTGAGTTTGTATTTGTCCCAATGGAAATGCGGTTCTATCACATCTTCATTTACTGGCAACGTGTCGGAACGAAAATTCCCGTTCCATCATCTGGCCGATAATCATATATAAACACAGCACAATACTCACAATAGCAAATGGGATAACCTCGTTCCGAAACCGTTCTATTTATATTTTATTTTATTGAGTCACAACTGGTTTTAAACATAGAATTTTTCTCAGAAACTAAACTCAATATATGCATATGTCTAGCGCACATGAATGCCCTCGCCCAACAACTAAATTTAAACACACACACACACACACACATATATATATATATATATATATATATATATATATATATATATATATATATATATATATTCATTGTACCCTTCCTGTGTGCAAAAACAAAAAGAAATTTTATCAGATATAAGAAAATTTTCTTTCTCATGGTCTTCTCAAATATCTACTCATGAACATATCTTTATATATAAATTGGAAAGCAAAACAAGATAGAAATATGTGAACAAAGCGAGTGTGAAAAATAGAAACCAATCAAATTGCGTGCGTCACATCCAGTTCAAGCTCAATGCTTGTACGTGCTTCTTCTGCTTACATAAATCCGGCTGCAATTTGTTTATCCATAAGGCTTCGTATGTGGCTAGCTCCCTTTTGTTTCTGCATTTAGTAATTACTTTGAATGCTACGTCTGGAGAACATACGTGCGTTGTTTCGATGATGTGTTGCGCAATAGCAGACGTGTATTCACCATTTGATTTAAAACAGGCGTTCAAGTTGCAATGTTCTCTCATTCGAGTAATTAACCGTCTGGTCGATCGGCCTACGTAAGTTGATCGACAACTTGCGCATGTATATTGGTAAATAATATTTGATATCGACATTAACGGCTGTTTCTCTTTGATTGCTGGTAAAGGCAAGTGTGTTACCCTAAATAACACTCGTAGTTTGGCTGCATTAAATGTGCGTGTCAATGCTGCTTCAACTTTCTTTTGTGCCATTCGGGAAACTGCATCCCCCTTAAATGGGATGTTTAGGTAGACGGTTTTCTTTTCTGGCCCATAGTACGTCTGTTTCTGGTTAACTCCCCTTTTAATAATTGATTCAATTAATTGTCTGGGATAGCCATTAGACATTAAATCGTTAATTGCTTTATTATATTCATTTTCTTTAGAATCTTGACTAACCAACCTGTCAATTCTTGAAAAGCAACCACGAACTGTTGATAATTTATATTGAAATGGCACAAAACTGCTGTAATGCAAATACTGTGCAGACCATGTTGGTTTATGGTAAATTG
>JAQBSW010006477.1:0-48254 GCA_029291075.1 Eudiplozoon nipponicum | reverse complement strand
GTCTCCAAATGTAAGCGTAGGCCGATCAGATAGCGTGGAATATCTAGAATGACTCTTTAAATAAGGAGTGGTTAAATATTTGTGTAATCAACCGTAATGACTATTTTCTCAATCTCTCTCACACACTTAAATATTTCCAATAACATAATTTAAAGTCGAGGCGTACTATGTGAAGCCATTTACAAATTGAGCCCATTTGGTATATGTCATCGAAATAGTTGCTTACGTGATGCCATGTATTAATAAAATGCAGGGAAAAGAGAGAATGAACGCTACACTCAACGGAAGCCAGTCAGGAAAGGAAATAGAAGACGAAGAGAAGGAGAATGTTGGTGAGGGGAGAGTAAGTGTGTCATTCTTTTTTGAGTGAAGGGACAGAGTATGTCAGACATGGGTGCTAGTATCGTTGACAATGTCATAAACGTTCCTTTTCTTGTAACCTCAGGTTGTCTTTGAATGAAAACTGCAAAAGTGCTTAGGATGAATTGGCCCATTCTTAATAATGACATTAAAGTCCACCAGGTGCAACGCACGAATTTAAAGCAATCCATTGCCTCAACATCTGATGGGAACTCACAGTTAACCCGGTGCCAGTGAGAAGCATCTGATAGTAGTTGGCCGGAAGTTGTTCATCCGCGGGGCTGGACGATTACGCTGCTGAGGTCGAAATTGATGATACTGATGTGAATAATTATGAAGAGATAATTTAATCTAACAATTATAATGAAAATAAAGTGGATATTATTGGGAAAGTTGGCCTTGATGATGATGATGATGATGATGATGATGATGATATTAACAGTGTTGAAGTTATTGATCACATATTCCATATTGATAGTATAATGGTGACAATGAAGCAGTCGGAATTAATGATTTCGATGATGAAGATGATGATAATGTATATGGGGATAATGATGATGATCTTGACGGTCATGATGATGACCGATGATAATGATGGTTGAGAACCGGGTGCTGATTACGATAATATTCATGCTAATCTTGGTAATGAATTTTTTATGCTAATTTTGATGGTAGTACGGGTGGTAATAATAGCTACGTAGATGATAATGATCTTTAGGCTGATAATGCGTATGGTATTTTTATGTTGATTAAATTCGATTGTAAAGCAGAAAAATTATTTTAAGTCTTTTCTCAATGTCCACTTGAAGAAAAGACTGGAAATCATGCGCGGCTCGAGTGGCGCTGGAAATGAGTTTTTTTACGCCTGTTGACAGGCTTCAGGCTTCACATTCTAGCTGCAAATATTCTGTTTACTCTCAGCGTGAGTGCACAGTAAAGACGATATCCTTCCAGTAGGTGAGGCTCATTTGCGCTAATGTTAGAATTGTCCTTCACCAACGGCTCATATTAATTAAGTGAATGAAATTACTTCGACAGACTACAATCACTTAGAACATTTCAAACCACTTGCTAAGCTTAATTATGAATTTGTTAGCAGGTATACACATTAGTTTGTTGCACTGTTATTTGTTAGGAAGTATTAGTTGCATTTCACAAATTTACTCAGTGCGGTGGGAACGGGTTTGTCTTGCATGCATTTTTGTTGCTAAGGGATCAGAACTCGATTTTACACCGCACAGTCGAGATCGCGTAGGTAACCGCATTCTAATGCGTCAAGTTCCCGGAAGTCAGTGTAGTTCGCCAAGAGTATATTTTACGTGTATCAGATTACGTAACAGCAGTCCACCACAAAGCAAGGTAGTGACTGAAAGTGGAACATGAATCACCTTTATTATAATCAAGGTTGCGGTCTTTGTTAGGAAATAACGGGAATCCTGCTTGCACGTCAACTTCATCCAACAAGAGGATTGTTGCCAAGTCTTACCTTGCAAATTTTAAATGAATAATGGGATCATCGCTTGTACACGCAAATGTTTACTAATGAGTGGCATTATGCGTACACCATGCAAGTGATGTAATTCTTCTTAATAAAAGGCTTGCAATTTAATGAAGTCATTCACTTTTTTGCTAAAGCTGTTTTCAGTGACTCCGAAGATAAGTCAACGTCTATTTCTTCGTCTTAAACGCGTAGCCTGTCACCAGATTTATTTCATATCATCGTTCAAATCACCCTTTTCTACGAACTTTATTAATGAGGCCAATGTTTATCTTTTTCTTTTTCTATATGCATGTGTGAGTGTATTTTAGTTTCTGCATGTATTTGCGTGAATGTTTATTCTCGGGTATAATCTGAAAATGGCTGCTTTTCTATTGTAATCATTGAAATCGTCTTTCTGTGCTCTTGACAGGTATTTCAGATCTGTGTTTATGTAAGGCAGATTGATTTATTTTTCCAGTCAAGTTCAATGTATGCGAGACTGCTAGATGTAAGAGCCGCATATCTAAATTTGATTTCCATATATACTCAATGCGGTATGATCCTCGATAGTCAGTTTGCCGTCGTACTCTGATGCTGATCAAGGAAGGTCGAAACGCGCCAGTGCGTTGCGACTGACGGTAGTTTTGCTATGTTGTTCGACGACTGGTTAAATACAATGGGATTGCTATTTACTTCAAGCTCGCAAACTTGATTAAAAGAATGATGTGCGTTTGTGTGTGATTGAAATGATACTGTGAGTTATATATATATATATATATATATATATATATATATATATATGCAGAAAGTAGTAGCCTATTTCGTTTATAATTTCTTCGTTGAGGAGAACTAATATAAATTCGAGACAAAACAGGCTAAAACAAAATGTATAATCTCATATATGCATGTATTTCGTGCTTTCTGACAACTCCTCGATGAAATCCGGTACTATGCCCTATACCAACCATAAATTTGGTCAATAAATGTGCGGCAGGTGGAAGGTACTATCTCCTGTACGACTGCGTATTCAAGTAGTAATTGAGTTTACGTCAGTTAGATGTTTCGTTAAAGCGACTTGGAAGCCTGTACATGGTACCGACATAATGCATTTTCAGGGAAGCTCAATTTCACACAATTTAATAAATACTCACTTTTCTGCACACCTGTTGAAATAGCTATTCAAAAAAGTCTAGACTCAGTCTACATCTTTCCGATTAGTATAAATAAAACTAGTAGTGAAAATGAAATTATATCTAATAATTAGTTATTTATTATTATATATATATATTACATATATACATATATTATTATTATATATATATATATATATTATTATTATATATTATATATATATATATATATATATATATATATATTATATATATATATATATATATATATATATATATATATATATATATATATATATTATATTTTTTAATTACATATATATATATATATATATATATATATATTACACAGTATATATATATATATATTGTTCACATTCTAAGTTAGTAGCTGCGATTGTTATTAAATTTTATTACACCTAAGGGTTTAAAATTTGTTCCAATAATCCTCTTTTTTAATCTCCCATGAGAGATGGGGATTTGTGGATTGTAGATGTGCTCGTGTGTATTCAGTTTCGAGGTTCTTTGTGAATATTAGTGCATATAATTAAGTAATTACAAGGTGTGTTAATTCGACTCTCACATGAATGCGCAACAATCGGCAGAGTGGAATTCTTAACTTCACGCCAATATTTTTTATTTGACTGGCTTGCAAATTAGATTAGCGAAGTTGATTGCATCGTTGTCTGTAGACGCATTACAGACTGCACATCAAACGCCGTCTCATTTGACCAGGAGGATTCAAAACTTTGTCTGGCTTGCCTTGTTCACACCCAGTTCCACCCCCCTCACACGGTGATCTGGTCTTCCCCACTTGCCTAGGCGAGGTGTTAATGCAATATCCCGAGGCAGAATGTGGAAGCAAGCTTTAATCTCAGCCGAGAGAAAAATATGATCGCAGCACGCAATGGCAACTTTATTTGTACACTTTAGTTTAAGATTAAAAAGCAATTATTTGCCTCTGATAAAATCAAGCCTAGTTTAAAATAACCGGAGCGAAAATTCCAAAATAAGAAATCAATTATTCTTAAACATTTTTGTAGTGACACATTTAAGAAACTTCTCAAATTATCCAAAGTTCAATGCAATGTACACTAAGAAGTGCATACTCAATTTAAACCTATTTGGAAAAGTTCAAATAAAGTTACAATTCAGATTATTAATTGTAGCATGCTCAATATTGTATATTAATAACAAAGCCATGATCGAGGAAACGTAAAGGCCTGTGATGTTGAGATTTTGGTGTATACATGGTTAAATATCGGCTGTTTGTCAGCCCATAAGCAGATTATAATGTATTCCTGATTAGCAAAGTAGACATGCTCTCAACAACAAAAAATTATAAAAATGTGTAAATTTTAGTTCGATGATCTTTATGTTTATCACAATAATGTGGAAAATGATCTCGATATAAACTTAAAATTAAATCTATTTTATACCAACATGTCTACAGAATAATTATGTGGAAATCTTTCTGACTTACCTTTTTATCACAAAACGAGGCTGTTGGATTAGTGGATATATCAATCTCGCAAACTTGGTTTAATGAGTTGTTACCAATACCCATGAATTCAATGGCGGTTTAATTATATAATGATAAAAAGTCATGCAAATAAATTTTGCGGACTTCGAATACAAATCCGTCATATTTTCAACATGCAAATCGAAAATTATAATTAGACGCTCATTGGTACAGTGGGCGGAGATAATAAATTAAAACAGGTTGCCATCTTCACATTAATTTCCGGGTATTTAGTCTAAAATTAAGTTTATTTTGATTATTTTTATCTACACGTTTATACATCGATATTGATCATTTCCTTATTAGACTTCAACAATCGTTTTTTGATGCACTGAGTCGGTCAATAAAATTTCACGAATTTCGCATTGCCTGGTTAATGGTCAAATTAATGCCAGTTGATGTCACAATTTAAGATCTTGATCGCAAAACTGTGCAAACCCTATTCGGGTTAGGCTAATTTTTGCCGAATATTTGATACTAAATCCTTTCTGAGACGTTTTGCTTCATATTTAGGCCTAACTTTATCCTCTTGGCATATTGAAACCATTGAGGCAATGTCTAATTCAAATTTCATCTTATCCTTATCTGAAAGAAATTGTGCTGTTTTGACAGCCTCAATAATTAATTCATTTCTATCCTATCTTTCAATAGGAATAGTCATGTTTAAACCACTGTTCAGTATTTCTACTTGATCATTCTTAAGATTTAATGTTGATAGGCTTACTATTCTATTAGTCCCGATTAAATTATCACTTTCTTGGGGTCTATAAATTCCCAAGTCAACTAGTTTTTTATCATGTCTAATTCTTACTTTTTTTAGTTCTCTAATGCGTGCTTTATCACTGAAATCCTCTATGCATTTGAAATCATCTGCGTGCAAAAGAGAAGTTAACATCGATCTTAATTTATTTTTCCCCTTAATAAGTAGAATCTTAAGATTAACTGAATCACGAATCAATTTTTTTATAATATTTATACAAAGGTCATGCTTAAGAGACATGCCATAAGCATTCATCTTAAAATTTAAACTTGTGAGGCATATTGCAACTGATGAAGGCTAACGGTAAGTTAGGCCGAAATATTTTGTCAAAAGAAAATTACTGGAACAATGAAAGCTGAGTTAGTCAAAACGCAGATCAGGTAATTTCAATTAATCCAGGTTCGCAAATGAAAACATCACTCAATTTCCTTATTAGCCTTCTACAATCGTTTTTTGAAGCACTGAGTCGGTCAATAAACATTTTACGAATTTCGCATTACGTGGATAATGATCAAATTAACGCCAGTGGAAACCACCGTTTAAGGTCTTGATTGCTAAACCATGCAGACTCTATTAGGGTTAGGCTAATTTTGACCGAATATTTGACTATCACAATTTCCGCATCTCTGTCTGATACAATTCGCACTTCAGTGGTGACCAGAAGGATAAACCAAAGGCAACATGAACGGAAAGTATAATCTCATTCACATTCGTTTCGTGCTTACTGGCGACTCATCAGTAGGAGCCGGTATTACGCCCTTTAACCACTATATATTTGGTTAAAGAATGTGTAATAATAGGACGGTACAATCTCCTAGACGAATGTGTAAACCTGCAATAGTGAAGCTAGCATCATCTAAAGTCAACGACAATGCGACTTCAACGCTAACTCACACTATATAATATATATAAACAGAGTCTGTAAAGGATACTAACACTATGGCTATTGTGTTAGTAATTGATACCTTATTTAAATCAATGAGTACCGGATAATAACACTATGGTTTCCGGGTCGGTACATGACACCAACCTGATGGATACAAATTTATGCTAAAGTTGTGGATTTGACCGCATTTTTCTGAGCGGGACAATTCAGTTCAGTTGTAACTAGAAAAGATAAACCAAAGACAGCATGAACGGAAATTTATAACTTCATACATTCGTTTCGTGTTTATATATATATATTTATATTTATATATAGAGTATATATATATATATATATATATATATATAGGCTTAATAAATATAACCTTTACAGACTCGGTATATATATTATTTTGTGTGAGTTAGCCTTGAAGTCGCACTGTCGAATTATTTATATGATGTTAGCTTCACTATTGCAGGTTTACACATTCGTCTAGGAGATTGTACCGTCCTATTATTCCACATTCTTTGACCAAATATATAGTGGCTAAAGGGCGTAATACCGGCTCCTACTGATGAGTCGCCAGTAAGCACGAAACGAATGTGCATGAGATTATACTTTCCGTTCATGCTGCCTTTGGTTTATCCCTCTGGTCACAACTGAACTAATTTGTTACTAGGTTCGCAACACCTAATACATACTTGCATATATATTAGATCTCCGCAACAAACAATATTTAACCATTCACACTTAACGCTCCCGCCATTACTCTCGTGCTATTCAAAAGTCATTTCCCTTCTCTCTTCCAGTTGTTAAGACTCGTACGAGGAAGCTGATTTTATACGTTGATAGTCATCATGGACGGATCACGCGCAATGATTAACATCCCAGAAGTTGGAGGATTTCAACTATTTCCTTAAGGTTGCACGTAATTGTAGAAGCTTTTTTGTGCCCTCAGTAACAACAAGACATTGAGAATGAAAGCATGTGTTCGTAACTTCTGTAACACAGAATCCACTCGATCTCCATTGTAGGTAGACATTCGTCTGAAACCCACTCTACTAGGCTGATTAATGCGTAAATGAAAATCAACTATTAAAGCACAACATGAAAAATGCAAGTTTACTGTTTAAAAATTTCGCTGACATAAACAGAGCGACGTAGCCTTTGTCTATTCATTGAAAGGACACGTCCTGTTGTCCGAAACTTCGCGTTTCTGCTAATTATTTCAGTGTGCAATGTCTAGCGAATGCTGCGTCTTAGGGTGCCACTTTAGATATGAGGGACACCTGCGATTGAGTTACCCTCTGGAGTTGATGCCGTTGATGATGACGTTTCGTGCACTACTGCACAGACGAGTGGCAGCATTTCAGACAAAGTACCTCTTCAACAACACCAGGCTCCACGCAACAACTCAACTCCACTATGAACTTAATTTATGTTGAGTTTCTATTCTTCTAATTAAATTGGTTATGAATCAAGCCTACCAAGCTACTGATTCATTTAGTGAGATCAGGTTTGAGTAATTGAAATAAAGGTCAATCCATTTTTTATAAAATTATGATAGCTATACGCACAGCTTCTTTTGTCTCTGTCATAGCGCGACGGCTCATTTGCCACCATGTGTTCGAACTCATTGTGGCCATGCGCCCAGTATCCCCAAAAACATTTTGATTGAATGAAATCACATCCCACGAACAGTTTGACAGTAAACATGATAAGTGGATAATTTAGTTTGCCTTTTCCAGCACGGCGATGAGCCACAGAGAACTTTAGAACCGCGAAATTGCTGATCGAGGCTTCGTCTAAGGAACAATGAAAGTGGAAATGCGTTAACCATTGCTAGAAAAAAAGGTAAACAAGCACTTATTTAGCAAACTATGGCGCAAAAGTAATCACATAAGCGAAATAAGTTCACACGAAATGTATCCATGGTAGTGACAGCATGCAACATTCAAGACGTTTCACTGAATTAAATGATGAGGCAAGATGTGCAGGTTTATTCAAAAGCTGTGTCCATGTGTTGAAAGATATGAACGGCCGTGTTAAGAAACAAATGGTTGAGTGTTTAACGGCCACAAAAACTAATAATGGCGACCATTAAGGTCTTTGCTCAATAAGGAAGATTCTGTGGCAAACTAAACCTGCTGCATTTGCTTTATTATGCAATGATTAAGTTAAACCAGCATTAAATACACAAGTATAATGTAAGAAGATAATTTATATATATATATATATATATATATATATATATATATATATTTAGACATTGTCAATAGCAACTAAATAATTCTAGGCATAGAAAATGCACTACACCTATTAAACCGATTTCGATCAGAATAACCAATCAAAATTTGTTGTCGTAATTGACAACATTTGCTTCCTTATGCAACATTTAACTTTAATCGTTGAAATGTACATAAAAACAAAATCTCTACATTAAACAATCAATGATTATGTTGATCAGCGCCCGGTTCTCATCCATCATTTGCATAATCATCACCATGACCGTCAACGTCATCATCATTATCGCCACCTACATTATCATCATCATCATCATCTTCAACATGGCGTCAATAATAGCCACTGCTAAATTGTTACATCAATATAGTATAAGAGATCAAGATTTCAAAAACGTTAATATCATCATCATTATTATCATCATCATCATTATCATCATGACCATCTTTCATAAAAAAGATTCATATTATCATCATTATAAATGTCAAATTAAAAAAACTCTCCGAAAGTATCCAACTCAGCATCATCCAGTTCGACCTCAGCATCGTTATCGTCCATCTCTGTGGATGAACAGCTTCCGGTCAACTCTTATTTAATGCTTGTCATTGGCACATGCTGAACTGTGAGTTACCATCAGGTGGTGAGGCACTGCATTGCTGCAAATTCGGTTGTTGCACCTGGCGGACATTTGTGTCATTGTTTAGAGTGGGCCAATTCATCCCCAGCACTATCACAGTTATCATCAAAGGACCACCTGAGGTTACAAGATAGAGGAAATTTTATGGCATTGTCAACGATACTAACACCCGAGTCTGACATACTCTGTCCCCTTCACTCAACATGAATGACACACTTTCTCTCTCCTCCCCAAAAAATTCTCCCTCCCTCAGTCTTCTATTTCATTTGTTTACTGACTTACTTCTTCCGCGGAGTATAGCGGTTATTCTCTCATTTCCCCTGCATTTGGTTAATACATGGCATCACGACAGCAACTAATTCGATGACATGAACCCCATGGGCTCATGTTTCAAGTGGCCTCACACAGAGCGCCTCGACTTTCAATTCTATTATTGCAATTGTGTGTGTGTGAGAGAGAGAGAGAGAAATAGTCACTACGCGTAATAGCACGGATATTTAATCACTCATAATTTTAAGAGGCACTCTAGATATTCCACGCTACCTAATCAGCTTACGCTTACCTTTATAGACAAAAGTAAATCTGCGAAACCAGCATTCGTAAACATCGAAGAGAGAAATTTACCCTTTCATTTAACCATTAATTTCATAGATTAATAAAGCATGCTAATGATTTCCAAAACTTGCACGGAAATTATACCATTCACATAGAATACAACCGCACATAACCAAACACGAGGTGAGAAAAAGGATAAGTGAGGCGGATCTTGCAGGTGTGGCATAAAGCAAGTCTATCTGACGGCATGATTAGATTGTGTGGTGCGCAGTGCGAGCATTGTATGTTGACTCACCGCGAGTTGTGTTCTCGGGTTGTTGCTTTGCATTATTATATTCGAAAAGATCGATTGATCCCCATTTCCAAGTACGCATGAAGTAAGTCTTCGTTTTGGCTGGGTGCGGATTCCTGCCTTCCCTCCGAAGGCTTCAACATCGGTCATACTAACCACTGGAAATGAGGCACGATCTGATCTTCGCTAAATGGCAAGGCTTCAAATTGTAATTTCCTGAATCCTCAACAGGTCTCTAATCACACATACACAGTACAACGATACCAAGGATACAAGTTGAAGCAAATTTGGTAAGCTCCTTTCGAAATACCGTACTGGATCGTTGCCAGTCAACGAAAATTAGATCGTGTCTCATTTCCTGTGGTTCGTGTGAACGATGAGGAAACCGGAAGGAAGGGGAGGAATCCGCACCCATCCTAAACGAACACCTAATCGATGCGTACTTGGAAATGGGAATCAATCGGAGGTTTGCGCAACTCGTGGGGATTTAAAATTAATTTTCTGTTGACATCAGTTCTGTAATATAAAGCAGAATTCAGAAATTCAAGTTTTCTTTTGTTTTAACAAAAAGAAATGGAAAATACAAGTAAATGATAAGATTGAAATCTTCTATTGAAATGGTAACAATGAATTTGCGTCTCATTTCAGACTTTAAATTTGGATGGAGTCGACGTGTACGCAGGCTTCCAGTCATTTCCTAAAGTGGCTCATTTTCCACTTTCAATCACTTCATTTCTTTGTAATTGACTGATGTTACGTAATCTGATACATGTAAAATATACTCTGCGAAGAGATCAAATTCATAAACAATTGTGGCTCTCTTTTTGTTAAACCTGTCTCCATTTTATTTAAAGTGGAGCGACTGATAAGTAGATTTTTTTTATAGCTTCATTGGCAAGGCTTAAATTGATTGAAATTAGTTGCTGTGTCAGCAAAAAAGGCAGTTTGTTATCTTTTCTATTTAATAATAAAAATTTTATTAAATGTTTTGTGTTCGGGTTTTTGCTAAAGCATAATCGGAAAATTTCTACACCATTTTCTTAAAGAGAGAATAGTTCTTGTGTGACCCCATAAATTTGCTACGCTTCAATCCATGTAGTGAAGGATAATCCAATTGATGGAGTGATGGACAGAAGCATTATTAAACAGACTGGATGCATGACTGATTGTTAGAGAAGCCGTGCATATAACCTTCACTATTAATAATCTCACTTAACTAATACTTGATTTGGTGCCAAAATAAGAGACCTACAGACATCGAGCTGAGCCCAGTTATTGTTCTTTGGAAAACAAAATTAATTACCCCCAGCTTATTGTGCGAAGATATTTTTTGAATAGACAACCAGTGAGGGAGAGTGAGAGACTGAGATAGAGAGATTGAGGTGGAGAAGTTGGCAATTAAAGAGCGACTGAGAATGCTAAAATGTAATTTAAGTTTAGAAATGTAGAACAGTTGCATGAATGGCAAAATCATGCCAGCAATCCGCCATCTAATTAACAAAATTGGCTACTTAAAAGAAAAATAGATTCATTTGCGAAAGCTGAGTGTACTACTATTCGAACCAAGGATGCCAGATTGATATAAACACCAATTCCATTATAAAATTGAAAATTGTGCTGTGTGCGGCAGATTGGCACAGTTCATATTGTGACATACTTCGAAGCAATAGTTCCAGATAAGGACGAAAATGGTCTACTGGAGGAATTTACCATTGCTATATAATTCATTGCTTAGTATATGGCGACACGTGCATATTACGAAATTGTTGCTTATACAAATGCGGAAAGCTTGATTGGAATAACTGTTATGACAACTCGCGCAAACAATTTTTGTTACGGAAACCCACAAACATTTTGGCAATTATTAATCAATCTTAATTTTTTACGAAATATCTATATTTTGTTGCGGAGATCTAATTTGTACATGCAATTATGTATTAGGTGTTGCGCACCTAGTAACAAATTAGCTCAAATATGATCAGAAGGATAGGCCAAAGTCAGCATTAACGAAGTTTATAATTTACCTGATTTTCGGATTGCGCACCGAAATGTTTGAATCCACTGTCATCATGATTTTGCCAGATATTTCGATTTCCGTATACGGAAATCTTTTTCAATGGCAAACACATCACCCACTAAGTTGACAAGTTTATAATTGCTTGCATACATGAATAATGCATCACCACTGGACGCCATTTTTGCTTTATTCTCGCGGAGTTATGCTCATTTACGAGTCGGCTTTCTAGTGAAATTTGGCTGAGGTGCAGTACAACAAAGCAGTGAACGTTTGGAATACAAACACCGTCAACTTCTTAATGCGGCTATTAAGTTTTGCTCTTAGTTAACGCCAACTGTTGCGCAGTCAAAATTTGACGAAATGGAAAAGACCTTTTGATTTGGTGGTTTTTATAGTCCGCTATTCACATTCCCGAACAATCGATAATTGTTTAACATTCCAGAATGTGCGATATTTCCACTATTTACCTGAGGTTGCACGTAATTTTAAAAGCTTTTCATGCCCTTATTAACAATAAGACACTGAGATTGACAAGTATCTTTTCGTAACGTCTGAAAAGCAGACTCCACTAAATTTCATTTGTAGGCAGATACTCGTCATAGACCAACTGTATTAGGCTGATTAATGAATATCAACTTTTGGAGCACACTATGAAACACAAAAGACACTTTTCGGTCTGTTCAGCGTAATAATGACAGGAATAAGTGTTTGACTTATGGTTTTTTGTTTACAAATTGCAAGTTTACTGTTTCTACATTTTGCAGACATACACAGATGAATTGTGAGGGGAATGACTACTTAACAGTGCAGACTAGAGCAAACCAGCCTTTGTCTCGTCAAGGAAGATACACGCACAGGTGCGCAGGTAGAACTGGCTGAAGGGCACGTCCAATTGTTTGAATTTGGCATTTAATTCGGACGCCCTTGACTAATGGACCCGCCTTCAAATTCATTGCTCTCACTTATTGACTAATTAAATTTTGATCAAATTCACATTCGTGTGTTTTGCTAATTGTGACGTCAAACGGAGTAAAAGCGGCGTGTTTTCTGGTGATTATTTCCGGGTGTGCAATGTCTGGCGAAAGCTACGCATTAGGTAACACTTTAGACATGAGAGACACCTGCAATTGAATAGCACTCTGGGGTGGATGCCGACAAGCACGTTTCATGCATTACTGCACAAACGAGCGACAATTCTTCAGACAACGTACGTCTTCAACCACAGCAGGCCTCACGCAACAACTCAACTCAAGTATGAACTTGATTTATGCTAAATTTGTTAATAAATCAAATTTACCAAGCTACTGATTGGTTTACGGAAATCAGGTTCAACAAATTGATTCAAACGTCAACACATCTTTTTTAGTTCGCGTAAACTACTTACGGAAGCTAGACACAATGGCGCCATTCTGACTTCTTTCATTTTTTTTAAAGTCAAGTTTGCGAGCTTGAAGTAAACACCAATCCCATTGTATTTAACCAGTCGTCGAACAACATACAAAACTACCGCCAGCCGCGCATTTGACTTCTGCACAACAATTAAAGGAAAGTCAACAAAGTAGCTCTACATAATCTTGTGCTTGACGAGCGCAACAAGGTGTTTGCATCCACCGTCCTCCTGATTAATCCGGATATTCAAATATCCGGTTTCTTAGGCCTTTGTCAACGTAAATCACATTCCACGAACAGTTTGAAATCGATATCTCGGGTGGAAAATTTAGTTTTCCTTTTCCAGCGCGGCGATGAGCCACAGACAACTTCAGTTCGCCAATGTGCTGGTCGAGTCTTCGTCTACGGAAAACTGAAATGCGTAAACCATTGCTAGACAAAAGGTAAACAAAAACGTATTTCGCAAATTACAGCGCAATAGTAGTCTCTTCAACGAATTAAGATCACGCGCACCGTATCCATGATAATGACAGCATGCCACATTCAAGACGTTACGTCGAATTAAATGACGAGGCAGGATACGCAGGTTTATACAAACATTGTGTCCACGCGCGCCTGTTCAAAGACCCGCAGCTTATCTCTTTACTCTGAAAATCGCATGTGTTGCGCGAATCCCGATGCTTTAAAATTCAAAAATAAATGATTTCTGGTTCAAATTCTGGTCGCATCAATGGGATGTTTGCGAAACTGAGAGTGCAAAGCGACTACCCACGAATCCAGGTGTGACACTCGCACTGCGCAACCACACAAGAAATATTGTTGTCTGCACAATGAGGTCCAAGGCAGGCCATTTGATGTCTCATCGCTTCCTTCCTTATGCAATGTTTAACTTTAATCGTTGAAATGTCCATTAACAAAGGAAGAGACTTAGCTGAGCATTAAAGGCAAGGTAAGGTAATATCTCTACGTCAAACAGACAATGGTTGCGCGGGTGGTGATAACAATTGTAGACTGACGATATTTTTTCTACATTGTTCGGTATTGGTGTTTACTTCAAACTCTTGACATTTTTCAGCTTAAGTAATTCTTAGGTATTTAACTGCACTAGCGGATGTTCTAAACGTTTATTAGTCTCAAAATTTAGTGAAATGTGACCTTTAAAATCGTATTGTTGGTAACTTTTGCAGGCTTCTCTTCAAAATAATTCATTTCAGCATCATCAATTTCGGCCTCAGCATCGTTATCGTCCATCTCTTCGAATGGACAGCTTCCGGCCAACAGTATCTGATGCTTCTCACTGGCACATGGTGGACTGTGTGTTCCCACCAGGGGGTGAGGCACTGGTCTGCTTCAAAGTCGTGTGTTACACCTGGGCCTATTCATCCCAGCACTATCACAGTTACCATCAAAGGACCACCTGAGGTTACAAGAAAGAGTAAATTTGATGACATCGTCAACGATCCTAGCACCCGAGTCTGACACATTCTATCTCCTTCACTCAATATGAATTAACCACAAGCTCTGTCCCCCTGCATCCTTCTCCGTCTCTTCGCCTTCTATTTCTTCTGTTGACTGACTCACTTGTCTTTCCGACACCAACTGCTCCAACAACATAATCCCATGGGCTCATGTTGCAAGTGGCCTTACACAGAGCGCCTCGACTTTCAATTCTATTATTGTAAACGTGCGTGTGGGATATTAAACAACTCACGATACGTGATCAGCCTACGCTTACATTTGGAGACAAAATAAAATCTGGGAAACCTGCATTCCGAAACAAAGAAGAATGAAATTTGCCGTCTCAATTAACCAGTACATGCATAGATTACCATCTGTGCATGGTACTTATTTAAAAATGTTTTTGTGACTTCTATATACAACGGATTTACACCATAGGTTGGATTCTAAGGGCATCTGAACTATATTTATTGCTGGCGTAATTTGTTTATATATATATATATATATAGAGAGTATATATATATATATATATATATATATATATATATATAGTAGGTGTGTGTAGAAACACGCATCTTAACCTGCCGTATGTTTAGCCAAGAAATATGCAAACCGCTGAAACTCCCATATATAAGCATCATAACGCACTAGTAGGTAGAAATTTATTTATTGTTGGCAAAGCAGCATGAGAAAATATGATTTTAGCAATCACCTAGACTGGTGTGTGTTTTATAAATATTTGATTCAACTTATAGGAGTTCAAAGTGAACTTTCTGTAAATAAGACGAATTGGTGCAACAAAACTACGATTCTCCAGAAAGAGCCATAGCAACTATTCTGAAGTTTAAGGGAGCATAGATTCAATTTTATCTAACCAGGCAAACAAAGTAGTAAACCATCCGTCAGTCACATGAACTGACGTTTATATAATTAAACGATCATTGGCTGCGCGGGTGGTGATAACAATTATTATAATCAAGGTTGCGGTCTTGATATAAACACCTGACCCATTAATTACTTACATATGTCAGTATAAACTAAGAATTGTATAGTGTAGAAAAGGCAATTCATCCAGTAGACCGGTTTCGTCCTTATTGGGAACTCATCAAGTACTGGCCAGAATTTGCCGCGGACAGGATACGAACCTGGGCACGTCTGCTTCGGAATCTGGTGCTCTAACCACTGAGCTATCCTGCCGCACACTACACTACACACAATTTTCAGTTATATACTAACTAATGTAACTTGGTTAGTCAATTTTTCCTTTAGGTGGAGCTCATATGGCATCCATTTAGACCCAAAGTTCCAACTAACCATGCCCAATCTGTCATTACTGAACAGACACCACATTACATGGGGAAATGGTATTGAAATGAACATTTATATAATTAAACGAACATTGGTTGCGCGGGTGGTGATAACAATTATTATAATCAAGGTTGCGGTCTTGATATAAACACCTGACCCATTAATTACTTTCATATGTCAGTATAAACTAAGAATTGTATAGTGTAGAAAAGGCAATTCATCCAGTAGACCGGGTTCGTCCTTATTGGGAACTCATCAAGTACTGGCCAGAATTTGCCGCGGACAGGATACGAACCTGGGCACGTCTGCTTCGGAATCTGGTGCTCTAACCACTGAGCTATCCTGCCGCACACCACACTACACACAATTTTCAGTTATATACTAACTAATGTAACTTGGTTAGTCAATTTTTCCTTTAGGTGGAGCTCATATGGCATCCATTTAGACCCAAAGTTCCAACTAACCATGCCCAATCTGTCATTACTGAACAGACACCCCATTACATGGGGAAGTGGTATTGAAATGAACATTTATATAATTAAACGAACATTGGTTGCGCGGGTGGTGATAACACTTTTTGTAATCAAGTTTGCGGTCTTGATATAAACACCTGACCCATTAATTACTTACATATGTCAGTATAAACTAAGAATTGTATAGTGTAGAAAAGGCAATTCATCCAGTAGACCGGTTTCGTCCTTATTGGGAACTCATCAAGTAATGGCCAGAATTTGCCGCGGACAGGATACGAACCTGGGCACGTCTGCTTCGGAATCTGGTGCTCTAACCACTGAGCTATCCTGCCGCACACTACACTACACACAATTTTCAGTTATATACTAACTAATGTAACTTGGTTAGTCAATTTTTCCTTTAGGTGGAGCTCATATGGCATCCATTTAGACCCAAAGTTCCAACTAACCATGCCCAATCTGTCATTACTGAACAGACACCACATTACATGGGGAAATGGTATTGAAATGAACATTTATATAATTAAACGAACATTGGCTGCGCGGGTGGTGATAACAATTATTATAATCAAGGTTGCGGTCTTGATATAAACACCTGAGCCATTAATTACTTACATATGTCAGTATAAACTAAGAATTGTATAGTGTAGAAAAGGCAATTTATCCAGTAATTATGTAACAGATTAGTTCTCAGTCTTAAGTAAACGCTCACGCACATATACACAAACACGCTTATCCAGTGAATAGTCAGATGTTGCCAAATCGCTGTAATTTCACTGGGATGAGTGTACACTTGCATTAACTGATTACTCCTCAATTCAAAACAAACGAGAACACATACACACAGGCATGACGTACGCTTATCTAGTGAGTTGTCATTAATTGTCATTATATCACTGTAATCTCATTGCGAAGAGTGTATACATGTAGACACATACACAAACCAATTTAACATACACTTTCCTAACATTTTTATAAAAAAACGTTATGCTTAAGAGATCTAAAATCAAGTATAAATGAGGCGGTTTAAATTAATATTTCCACTTGACATATTGATTGTCAACTAAGTGTGTGATGTGTTTGGCATTGAAAAAGGGCTCCGTAATTGGAGCCCGAAATATCTGCAAAAATCATGATGACAGTGGATTCAAATATTTATTTATCGTAACCAACCCCCTCTTCGCCATGTCTACCTTTGTTTTGCGCAATTTAGACCACTCTTTTTGCGTAACGTCATGTGGTGTGTCATCGCTTTCATTGTAAGTGCGTCCGTAATTGACGGGTGTGTCGTATTTTGCGGAACGTAGGCTATTTTTAAGGCCTGTCATTTATTTCATTGTTCCAGTCCAATATAATTTCCTTTTAAATTACACTCTGCACGTTTAAGCTCCTGCACAAAAATCAGAAATTTGCGAACATGTACTACTCACAGGTCATGTTGTTAGTAGTAACAATTTTTCAGTTCTCTACAAGGAAAAAATCGAAAAAATGCTTCTGGCTTTTGAAGCTATTGCAATTAATAAGCTGAACCCCTGCTTAAACCTGGAGAAAGTAATTCAAAAGGAAATTAAATCGGACTCGAACAAATACATAACTGACAGGCCTTCAATAATAATTCTTATTTTTCCAGTATCTAAGTCATTATTCTGGATTCGTTAATATATTCCAGGGTATACGTTGTGTTCTTTATATATATATATATATATATATATATATATATATATATATATATTTGTGTGTGTATATTGGGTGTAATTATTTTCAATACATGAAAACACGTTTGATTTGGAATTTGATTTTTAGAATATGTGTTCAGTTTTGGCGGGATTGTTCTCCCCAATGCAATTTGTGTTTATCACGTGCTAACATATGCATAAATAAGGTTAATCTATAATTGAAATATTCCTTTGTTTTGTTGATGTATTGTAACCGGTTAATTAAAATCAGATTTGTGCTTATCTCAAATTCGAAAACTTGGCTTAAATATATAAGTGGTTGAACAGGAATATTCTATCTCTCCGCTTAAGCATACCGGAATAGAAATTTCATCAGGGATTAATGAGGAAACGGTGGAATTATTAAACGAACATTGGTTGCGCGGGTGGTGATAACAATTATTATAATCAAAGTTGCGGTCTTGATATAAACACCTGATCCATTAATTACTTAAATATGTCAGTATAAACTAAGAATTGTATAGTGTAGAAAAGGCAATTCATCCAGTAGACCGGTTTCGTCCTTATTGGGAACTCATCATGTACTGACCAGAATTTGCCGCGGACAGGACTTGAACGTCTGGGCACGTCTGCTGGGTGGAATTATTGTATGCCCGCGACGGCGAAATAGACTAATTATCGTCACCAATATAAGTAGCATCAGAAGAAATTTGCACAATGGACAGCCATTCCCAACTTCAAACAACCACTACTGGTTATACCGCAGTCAGTAGTATTGGATACTCCAAAACTGTCAATGGTTAGTACTGATGGCGTGGAGCACTCGGAGTGTCGAGACCATTCAGCACCAAGTTCTCACGTAGATAGAGACGGCTTGAATTTCAGTAATGGGGACTGCTAACAAAAAGATTGAAATAACGTTAATTTTATAACGAATTATCAAAGAATAAAATTTTGGAAGTGTGAGAGTGTGAGTTATTTATAAATTCAATTCAGACATTAATAGCAAAATTTAAAAGAAACATGTTGCGCGACAGGAAATAAACAATTTACCTGATTTTCGGATTGCGTACCGAAATATTTGAATCCACTGTCATCATGATGATTTTTGCAAATATTTTGATTTCCAGGTACGGAAATCTTTTTCAATGCCAAACACATCACCCACTAATTGACAATCAGTATGTCAAGTGGAAATATTAGTTTAAACTACCTCATTTATACTTGTTGTTAGATATCTTAAACATGACGTTTATTTAAAAAATGCTAAGAAAGTGTATGTTAAATTGGTTTGTGTATATGTCTACATGTATACACTCTTCGCAATGAGATTACAGTGATTTAATGACAATTACTGACAACTCACTAGATAAGCGTACGTCATGTCTGTGTGTATGTGTTCTCGTTTGTTTTGAATTGAGGAGTAATCAGTTAATGCACGTTTACACTCATCCCAGTGAAATCACAGCGATTTGGCAACATTTGACTATTCACTGCATAAGCCTTTTTGTGTGTATGTGCGTGAGCGTTTACTTAAAACTGAGAGATAATCTGTTACATGTAATTACAGGCACGTGTAACGGTCATACAAGTAAAACTAAAATGATAACTGTCATTTCCTATCTGCACACGTCAGACCTTTTTTACACTTACTTTTCTAAATGAAGTAATTACGAGTGGCATTTCGGTGAGAAGTGGGCAAGATACTATGAATAGAGCAAATAATTAATAGGTAGCAAAATTAAATTAGAAACGGATAAAGTGTTTCAATAGGGGAGAAAGTTAAATTACACGGTCCATAAAAGAAATTAAAATTGCCTGATAAAAAAGATACTAGTAATAGTGCAAAGAAAATAAATAAAATAAAAAATAAACCATGCCATCATGTAGAGATAAATGTATGGTAAAGGCGCTACACTAACAACAGAACATAAGATAACAGATAAAATAAGATAACAAGTAATCAAGGATGAAATTATTAGATAATCAAAATTAAATTAGGCGATATTGAATTACTCACTCTCCACCTCTGTAAGTTAATATCAGTCCAGTGTTCTTATTCTTTTACTTGAGCGAGTTTCTGATTCTGATTCTGATTCGTGCAAGCTTCGTTTTATACCATTATTTAGTGTTGTATTCCAAATAGGACATAGTGATTTTTCTACGGCTGTTCCATTCCTTATGTCATTTCTCGATTTAATTTCGATGGATTCTCTAATCAGTTTAGTCGATCTGTTATGGTTACAAATTGATATACGTCTGCACCCATCCCAATTAATTGTGTGTCCTGTCTCTACTTTATGGCGTGCAAGAACTGATCTATTAACATGGGCATACTTACATGCGGTTTTATGTTCACCCACATACATCAAGTTACAGTCGTTACATGGAATTTCATATACTACTGATGTATCTAACGGTTCTATTTTTTCCTTTATGTTGGGAAGATTTATACCTAGGGTAAGGGTCTGTTTTAAAATAGTACATATATTGTATTTTGATGCAATCATTTTGATTTTCCTACTTAGTTTAGAGTCAGGTATAACCATTACCCTCCGGTCATCTTTTGATTTATTTGACTTCACGTACTTCCATCATGATTAAATTTACTTATAACGCTCATTATAGTTGCTTCAATTAACTTTAGAGGATACACATTAGCACAGAATATTTCTCGCAGTCTCCCTAATTCAATCTCTCTATGTTTTTTATCTGTTAATCTTAAGCTTCTTATTATCATCGATTTTAAGATACCGATTTTCATTCTATATGGATGATTTGAATCGAAATTAAGAAGGATACCTGAGTAAGTATCCTTCCTATAAACATCCCGTTCATCATCATGATGACAGTGGATTCAAATATTTCGGTACGCAATCCGAAAATCAGGTAAATGATCCTTTCACTGTCGTGCAACATGTTTCTTTTAAATCTTATTTAGGTACTAAATACGGTGCTACAACAGTGAAGCTGCAAAATCGCTATCATCACATAAATAACAACTAGTAAGCAAGTGGAAAATATTCGTTTCATTAAAATATGTTTAAAATATTGCGTAATTACTAAATGTTTTAAATTTAAATTGCCATATCATTTAAATGATTAAGGTAGATCTCTTAAACATGAACTGACTTTTACATAATGTTTACTTTGATTAGCGATTTAGAGAAACGCAAATATGAACTAATTAGAGAGAAAACTAAAATAAGATCTTTGTTACTTTCCTTATTGCAGGCGGATGACTTTAAATGTATAAAGGATTTTACTGATAGCGCACGAAATAAGGAGATAAAAAAGGTTCACATCAGGCATGATAGAAAGTTAGGGAATTTGGACATCTATAGACAGACCAGAGTTAGGAAATGTCCTGTTTTACCTAATCGAGTAGTAAACCTCTCTTAAATAAATCTTAATGAGAAGCAGCTGGAAATGCTTTATCGTGGTCTGAATACAGCTATCCAAATTGAGAAATCACCAAAAAATGAGAATTACTGAGGCTGTTAAAATAGCACAATTCCTCTCAGACAAGGATAAAGTTAGGTTTGAATTAGACGTAGCCGCAGCTGTGCTAACGTACACAGAGGAAAAATATTAACCAAATTATGAAATAAATAGTCTCGGGAATGAGTTAATAGCAAACAGTGTGATATGTTTGGAAGCAGACAAAGGAGGAGCGACGGTTCCGATGAGTGAATCTGACTATAATGATAAAATGTATGAACAACTAGACAATATAGAGGTATACACTAAAATTAATAAAGATCGTACGAATAAGCTACAAGGAGAAGTTAAATTATTGGTCAATAATATGATTGCTGAAGGAGAATTAGATCAAGCGCATGGTAACTCTCTCATACAAAGAGATACAGTCGCTCCTAGAATGTACGGTTTAGTAAAGTTACATAAACCAGGCAATCCTTTGAGAATTATTGTTATTGTCTAACACTCTCCAACATATAAAATGTTAAAGTTTCTATGTCAAAGTATAAAGAAATATTCGTACTTCTTAGAAAATACTTAGATGAATTCATACCATTTGTTTGAGATTGTAGATAAATGTGAGCTTAATGAAAACTATAGATTGGCGAGTTTAGATGTGGTGTCAATTTACACCAATAAACCAGTACCTAAAGCATTAGACTATTTTCAGCGTTTCCTGGTTGATCATCCAGTAATATTGGAAGGAAGCAAAATGACGATAATACACGTCATGGAGATGATGTACGTATGTATGTCCTCCACTTATTTTAAATTTAGGAATGCATTTTATAAGCTGTTTAGAGGTTTTCCAATGCGGCAACCACTATCAGTTCCAATAGCTAATATCTTCATGCATTACATGGAGAAGACTCTCTTAGATATATCGCCCGTAAATCCTAAATTGTATGTACGATATTCGGATGATATATTAATTATTTGTAATCACGGGGAAGATCAACTGATAAGTTTCTGAAACATAGCAAACCAGGTGAGCGAGCTTAAATTTACAATTGAAGATAAATCATGTGGCGAATTACCATTTCTGGATGCCAAGTTAATCAGAAATGGTACAATACTAGAACGGGATGTTTATAGGAAGTATACTTACTCGTGTATCCTTATTAATTTCGATTCCAGTCATCCATATAGAATGAAAATCGGTATCTTAAAATCGATGATAATAAGAAGCTTAAGATAAACAGATAAAAAACATAGAGAGATTGAATAAGGGAGATTGCGAGAAATAAAGAGGGCTAATGGGTATCCTCTATAGTTAATTGAAGCAACTATAATGAGCGTTATATGTAAATCTAATCATGACTGGAAGTACGTGAAGTCAAATAAATCAAAAGATGACCGGAGGGTAATGGTTATACCTGACTCTAATCTAAGTAGGAAAATCAAAATGGTTGCGTCAAAATACAATATACGTAGTAATTTAAAACAGACCCTTACCCTAGGTAGTAAACTTCCCAATCAAAAGGAAAAAAATAGAACTGTTAGACACATAAGGTGTATATGAAATTCCATGTAACGACTATAACTTGATGTATGTGGGTGAAACCATGCGCCCGATTAAGGTTAGAAGAGGGGAACATAAAACCGCATGCAAGTATGCCCATGTTAATAGGTCAGATCTTGCACGCCATACACAAGAGATAGGACACACAGTTAATTGGGATGGGTGCAGACGTATATCAATTTGTAACCGTAACAGATCGACTAGACTGATTAGAGAATCCTTTGAAATTAAAACGAGAAATGACAAAATGAAGGCAAAACCCGTAGAAAAATCACTGGGTCCTATTTTGAATACAGCAATAAATAATGGTATAAAACTAAGATTGCACGAATCAGAATCAGAATCAGAAACTCGCTCAAGTAAAAGAATATTAACACTGGACTGATATTAACTTACAGAGGTGGAGAGTGAGTAAATCAATATCGCCTAATTTAATTTTGATTATATTATAATTTCATCCTTGATTACTTGTTATGTTATTTTATCTGTTATCTTATGTTCTGTTGTTAGTGTAGCGCCTTTAACATACATTTATCTATACATGATGGCATGGTTTATTTTTTATTTTATTCATTTTTTTTGCACTATTACTAGTATCTTCTTTATCAGGCAATTTTAATTTCTTTTACGGACCGTGTAATTTAACTTTCTCCCCTATTGAAACACTTTATCCGTTTCTAATTTAATTTTGCTACCTATTAATTATTTGCTCTATTCATAGTATCTTGCCCTCTTCTCACCGAAATGCCACTCGTAATTACTTCATTTAGAAAAGTAAGTGTAAAAAAGGTCTGACGTGTGCAGATAGGAAATGACAGTTATCATTTTAGTTTTACTTGTATGACCGTTACACGTGCCTGTAATTACATGTAACAGATTATCTCTCAGTTTTAAGTAAACGCTCACGCACATACACACAAAAAGGCTTATGCAGTGAATAGTCAAATGTTGCCAAATCGCTGTAATTTCATTGGGATGAGTGTAAACGTGCATTAACTGATTACTCCTCAATTCAAAACAAACGAGAACACATACACACAGACATGACGTACGCTTATCTAGTGAGTTGTCAGTAATTGTCATTAAATCACTGTAATCTCATTGCCAAGAGTGTATACATGTAGACATATACACAAACCAATTTAACATACACTTTCTTAGCATTTTTTAAATAAACGTCATGTTTAAGATATCTAACAACAAGTATAAATGAGGCAGTTTAAACTAATATTTCGACTTGACATACTGATTGTCAACTAGTGGGTGATGTGTTTGGCATTGAAAAAGATTTCCGTACCTGGAAATCGAAATATTTGCAAAAATCATCATGATGACAGTGGATTCAAATATTTCAGTACGCAATCCGAAAATCAGGTAAATGATCCTTCCACTGTCGGCAACCTGTTTCTTTTAAAAGATATTTAGGTACTAAATACGGTGCTACAACAGTGAAGCTGCAAAATCGCTATCATCACATAAAAAACAATTAGTAAGGCAAGTGGAAAATATTCGTTTCATTAAAATATGTTAAAAACATTGCATTATTCCTAAATGTTTTAAATTTAAATTGCCATTTCATTTAAATGATAAGGCTAGTTCTCTTAATAATGAACTGAATTTTAACATAATGAATACATTGATAAGCGATTTAGAGAAACGCAAATTTGAACTAATTAGAGAGAAAACTAAAATAAGATCTTTGTTACTTTCCTTCTTGCACGCGGATGACTTTAAATGTATAGAAGATTTTGCTGATAGCGTACGTAATTAGGAGATAAAAAAGGTTCATATCAGGATGATAGAAATTTAGGAAATTTGGGCATCTATAGACAGACCACAGTTAGGACATGTCCTGTTGTAACTAATCGAGTGGTAAACCTCTCTAGAATAAATCTTAATGAGAAACCGCTGGAAATGCTTTATCGTGGTCTGAATACAGCTATCCAAATTGAGAAATCACCAAAAAATGAGAATTACTGAGGCTGTTAAAATAGCACAATTCCTCTCAGACAAGGATAAAGTTAGGTTTGAATTAGACGTAGCCGCAGCTGTGCTGACGTCCACTGAGGAAAAATTATAAACAAATTATGAAATAAAAAGTCTCAGGAATGAGTTAATAGCAAACAGTGTAATATGTTTGAAAGCAGACAAAGGAGGAGCGACGGTTCTGATGAGTCAATCTGACTATACTGATAAAATGTATGAACAACTAGACAATATAGAGGTATACACTAATATTAATAAAGATCGTACGGATAAGCTACAAGGAGAAATTAAATTATTGGTCAATAATATGATTGCTGAAGGAGAATTAGATCAAGCGCATGGTAACGCTCTCATACAAAGAGATACAGTCGCTCCTAGAGTGAACGGTTTAGTAAAGATACATGAACCAGGCAACCCTTTGAGAATTATTGTTAATGTCCAACACTCTCCAACATATAAGATGTTAAAGTTTCTATGCCATAGAATAAAGAAATATTCGTACTTCTTAGGCAATAATTTGATGAATTCATACAATTTGCTTGAGATTGTAGATAAATGTGAGCTTAATGAAAACGATAGATTGGCGAGTTTAGATATGGTGTCAATGTTCACCAATATACCAGTACCTAAAGCACTAGACTATTTTCACCGTTTCCTGGTTGATCATCCAGTAATATTGGAAGGAAGCAAAATGACGATAAGACACGTCATGGAGATTATGTACGTATGTATGTCCTCCACTTATTTTAAATTTAGGAATGCATTTTATAAGCAGATTAGAGGTGTTCCAATGCGGCAACCACTATCAGTTCCAATAGCTAATATCTTCATGCATTACATGGAGAAGACTCTCTTAGATATAACGCCCCTATATCCTAAATTGTATGTACGATATTTGGATGATATATTAATTATTTGGAATCACGGGGAGGATCAACTGATAAGTTTCTTAAACATAGCAAATCAGGTGAGCGAGCTTAAATTTACAATTGAAAATGAATCATGTGGCGAATTACCATTTCTGGATGTCAAGTTAATTAGAAATGGTACAAAACTAGAACGGGATGTTTATAGGAAGGATACTTACTCGGGTATCCTTCTTAATTTCGAATTAAATCATCCATATAGAATGAAAATCGGTATCTTAAAATCGATGATAATAAGAAGCTAATGATTAACAGATAAAAAACATAGAGAGATTGAATTAGGGAGACTGCGAGAAATATTCATTGCTAATGGGTATCTTCTAAAATTAATTGAAGCAACTATAATGAGCGTTATAAGTAAATTTAATCATGACTGGAAGTACGTGAAGTCAAATAAATCAAAAGATGACCGGAGGGTAATGGTTATACCTGACTCTAAACTAAGTAGGAAAATCAAAATGGTTGCATCAAAATAAAATATACGTACTATTTTAAAACAGACCCTTACCCTAGGTATTAAACTTCCCAACCAAAAGGAAAAAATAGAACCGTTAGACACATCAGTAGTATATGAAATTCCATGTAACGACTGTAACTTGATGAATGCGGGTGAAACCATGCGCCCGATTAAGGTTAGAAGAGGGGAACATAAAACCGCATGCAAGTATGCCCATGTTAATAGATCAGACCTTGCACGCCATACAGAAGAGATAGGACACACAGTTAATTGGGATGGGTGCAAACGTATATCAATTTGTAACCGTAACAGATCGACTAAACTGATTAGAGAATCCATCGAAATTAAATCGAGAAATGACTTAATGAATGAAACAGCCGTAGAAAAATCACTAGGTCCTATTTGGAATACAGCACTAAATAATGGTAGAAAACGAAGATTGCACGAATCAGAATCAGAATCAGAAACTCGCTCAAGTAAAAGAATAAGAACACTGGACTGATATTAACTTACAGAGGTGGAGAGTGAGTAATTCAATATCGCCTAATTTAATTTTGATTATATTATAATTTCATCCTTGATTACTTGTTATGTTATTTTATCTGTTATCTTATGTTCTGTTGTTAGTGTAGCGCCTTTAACATACATTTATCTATACAAGATGGCCTGGTTTATTTTTTATTTTATTTATTTTCTTTGCACTATTACTAGTATCTTCTTTATCAGGCAATTTTAGTTTCTTTTACGGACCGTTTAATTTAACTTTCTACCCCATTGAAACACTTTATCCGTTTCTAATTTAATTTTGCTACCTATTTATTATTTGCTTTATTCATAGTATCTTGCCCACTTCTCACCGAAATACCACTAGTAATTACTTCATTTAGAAAAGTAAGTGTAAAATAGGTCTGACGTGTGCTGTTAGGAAATAACAGTTATCATTTTAGTTTTACTTGTATGACCGTTACACGTGCCTGTAATTACATGTAACAGATTATCTCTCAGTTTTAAGTAAACGCTCACGCACTTACACATAAACACGCTTATCCAGTGAATAGTCAGATGTTGCCAAATCGCTGTAATTTCACTGGGATGAGTGTACACGTGCATTAACTGATTACTCCTCAATTCGAAACAGACGAGAACACATACACACAGGCTTGACGTACGCTTATCTAGTGAGTTGTCAGTAATTGTCATTAAATCACTGTAATCTCATTGCGAAGAGTGTATACATGTAGACATATACACAAACCAATTTAACATACACTTTCTTAGCATTTTTTAAATAAACGTCATGTTTAAGATATCTAACAACAAGTATAAATGAGGTAGTTTAAACTAATATTTCCACTTGACATACTGATTGTCAACTAGTGGGTGATGTGTTTGGCATTGAAAAAGATTTCCGTACCTGGAAATCGAAATATTTGCAAAAATCATCATGATGACAGTGGATTCAAATATTTCGGTACTCAATCCAAAAATCAGGTAATTGTCTGAATGTGGCTGCTTCAACTGCGGAGCCTTTTGAATTTTTCGCTTGGTATAATTTCCTTTATTTCCCGGAGATGGTGAAGATAGAGATATGGCCGAATTTGGTTTTCACTGGCTGTGGAGCTTTGCGAATATATGCTTTCTCTCGGTAATATTTCAGTGATATTCAGTAGATCGTGAAGCAATGTATGTTGCCGACTTTGACTGTTAGCAAATGGGGAACTATGGAAATAAATGAAGTCCTTCGTTATGATTTCAGTCATTTTCCTTAAGAAGAGTAGTTGGCTGAATGTGATTGCCACTGACTGCAGAGCTTTGTCAATGTTTCCGCTCTTCATGATTTGGTCCATTTTTGTAAAATCGCGAAGTAAGGACGTTACTGAATGTGGTTACAACAGAATGGAGTTGTACGAATTCGTTTTCGGAGCTTTGGAAATATGCCTTATTTGCTGGGTGCGTTTTCGGTCATTTGCCGCAGATAGGGAGGCTGAGGAGGTGGCTTCATAAGACTGCGACTGATTACAGAACTAGGCTAATACATATTTAGTTAATCGTGGAACGAAAAGAAGGCTAAATGTTGGTGTCTGCAACCGCGTAGCATTGTAAATGCATTTGGTCTCTTTGTATGATTTCGTTTATTTAGATTAAATTGCGAAGCAAGGTATTTGGTTTAATGTAGCTGCTATCGAATATGGAGATTTGTGAATATATTGCATTCGCCGTACATGGTTATGAAGTGGGGAAGATCTCTTAATGTCACTAGCACCGTTGAACTTTGAATATATATTTGTTTTCATTAATATTTAGATTGTTTTTGTCTAACTGCGAGGAAAAGAAAATTTTGATACGTTAGAATGCAGTTTTCAGTTTTGTTCTACTTGCTAAATTGGTAGCAACTATACGAAAGATTGTGCGCCAGACATGCTTGTTTTAGTTGCACTAGGACAATTTGATGACCGAATACCAGACAGTCAATTAAGAAGAAAATCTTATTAACCTATATTAGTTACAAGAAAACTAGTGTTCTCTATCGGGGCTCACATAATGATGCATGTCAATGTTTATGCCACCGATGTATTGCGGTTTATATTGCGTTATCTTAATGCTGGTGATTTATTTTTCGTTACTCTAAAGAACCTCAAAAACCATATTATTAGAAAGAATAAGCTAATTTTCTATTTTCACAGCTTAAACGAAGTAAGGCTCATATAACCTAGGAATGGTTTATATATTTAACGAATAAGCGTGTATTGGTTCTAATAAATGCTGTTAATACATTCGCAAAAAATATGTTGAAATAAGCAAATTTGTTTACATTAAGCACAAAAAATAGGAACGTGACGTCAGAACTTCCAAATATAAATAGGTAACCTGATCGTCTCGTTAACAAACTAGGATGAATGTTATTTCGTGGTTATACCTCACTGATCTGCTCTTTCCTAATGTTTTCTGTTAGGAATTCAATTTTAGTCCGGCTTCTTCATGCTAGTAGCGTTGACTTGAATACTGAAGTGCCTTAGCTCACTATGCTATGAAAACATTGGCCGTGAACCTGGTTAGTAGAAAACTTAGTCGCTGTACAGTCGTTGACATCGATTTTTAACATAATAGTTTGAAACTAGACTAGATCAGTATTAGGATTTGATCGCGAAGCAAAAAATTATTTAGCTTTAACTGCAAGGGCAAAGAATGAAACCTATCACTGTGACAGCGTTTTTAGGATAATTATTTCTCAAATAAATGAAGCATTTATTATCATATGAATTTAGAAAAAAAATTCAATTAACAGTAGTGATTTCACTATATATTATTAACTTATATACTGGAGCAAAGAAGCAGTAGTCAGATTTGTTTAGATAGAAAAATTTCCACAGGTAATGTGCGCATGGAATATACATAAAAAATATTAGATCAGAAAGTTCTGATAGACAAAAAAACTTAAACAGGGCTGAAATTAAGGCTGCGATATTGATATAACCATCTGACCCTTTAAGTGTATACCTTTGTCAGTATGAACTAAGTATTGTATAGTGCTGAAAATGCTATTTATCCGGTAGACCGGTTTCTTCCTCATCGAAACTCATCCCTCACTGTCCAGACTTTGCCGCGGACAGGGCTCGAACATGAGTTCCCAATAGGGACGAAAACGGTCTACTTGATAAATTGCCTTTTCAACATTCTGCACCGCATTTTTATACTGACAAATGTATGTACATAAGGGGTCAGGTGTTTATTTAAAGATCGCCACCTTAATTATAGTAATTGTTTTCACTGCTAGCGCAACCTCTTCGGTTAGTTGCTTAAACAGATTTGCAATGGGCTTGGGAAGCTCCATTGTAATCCGGATCACGAATAATTTTTTTGTTTGCATTTCTGCATGACGTCTGTTTGAACAAAATTGATTATTTATTACTCCATTAGGGTAGTTAAGATGGAGCGATAGCACAACTGTTGCATGTAAGCCATTTTTCTAAATTCATTTATGAAAATAATTGTTATTTGAGAAAAAATCGAAATGATCTCTTAAAAAAAAGCGGTTTAGACATTTAAACGAACATTGATTGCACGGGTGGTGATAACAATTATTATAATCAAGGTTGCGGTCTTGATATAAACACCTGACCCATTAATTACTTACATATGTCAGTATAAACTAAGAATTGTATAGTGTAGAAAGGCAATTCATCCAGTAGACCGGTTTCGTCCTTATTGGGGACTCATCAAGTACTGCCAGTACATGATAGTTCCCAATAACGACGAAACCGGTCTACTGGATGAATTGCCTTTTCTACACTATACAATTCTTGGTTTAGACATTTGTTGGGTAATCTGTGGTAGCAACCGATGTAGCAGTTAAAAAATTGATCTGTGTAATTCGTTTAAATAAGTGACATTAGTGGAACGATCCGTACGATTTGTACAAATGAAAATACATATTTCAGCAATACAAGTAAACAAAATTTTTGTTATGCAAATGGCTATAATGGAAAAGACTATTCAAACGTTCCCTAATTGCCATCATTTTAGAGTTTGGAAATATTTTCGAGCCTTTAAAATGTCTTAGTCTGTTATAATGCAATACATTTTTCTGAAATAAATTTATATCCAAAGCCTGTTAAAACAGTCAGTTTGATCTTATACTATTACTTTGAATAGATAACTGGTCTTTTTAAAGTATTATTATCAATTAAAGGATTTTAAAATGAGCTCTAACAGCGTAGGCTTTTAAATCACGTCCTAATTGGCCCTGTACTAGTGTTTCGAATAACTAATGCGTCTTTATAATGCCCAATCGCCTTTTATCGACTAGAGCTAGTGAAATAAGCTATTATACCGAAGGCGTGGGTGGCTTAGTGATTAGAGCACCAAGTTCCGAATCAGACGTACCAACTTCCGAGACCTATCCGCGGCAAATTGTAGCCAGCACGTGATGAGTTCTCAATAAGGACGAAATCGGTCTACTAGATGAATTGACTTTTTAACAACTATACTGAAAAATGTACATAATCAATAAATTAAGTGTTTATATTAAGATCGCAAACATGATAAAAGTAATTATACCGAAGGATCTTTAAATTAGGATTAATATGTTCGATGAAACATTAATGGACAATTCATTCACATGATATTTATATATAGTAGTTAATTAAATCAAGTTTGCACGTACAATATAATTTGCAGTGTCGTGTCATTCAACTTATATATGTATGTGTTTTAAGGCTCTTCATATATTGAGCATTTCCGGTGGAATAAAATGGTTAAAATCGCATAGACTCACGTCCTCTGGTTCGGTTAGAATAATTTTATGTGGTAACACAGTACTAAACAATAAAGATGGCTGTGATACAATATTTTTCTACTAGCATACATGATACAGGAAACAGAATTAATGTTTCACAACTTTTCTTTGCACATGTATTCAGTTTTACAATAACTTTCATTGGGTTACTAGCAGCGGCTGTAAATTCCAAGGCAGGCTTAACAAATAAATATACATTTAAAGTTCTACATCATTCGATAGTGTTTTTTTTATTTCTGTCTACAATTTCTTAGCGCAGCTAACTGTTATGTTAAGTTGTCTCTCAACATAAGCTGTACACTAAAATGTCGTGACTAAATCATCGACTTCTTGTTAAAGGTTGATCTCGATAATATTACTAGTAACATCATGAAACTAAATATGGTTAAATTCCGTCCTATAACCAACTTATAACGCATTTTTTATGTTTTCTTTAATAGAAGTCAGTATTTGCTTGATCAATTAGAAGGATGATTTGTATGGCATTAACAAATTTGAATATTTGACCACTAAGGACCTTATTCTGTACATTCGAGAATATAATTTTAAATATTATCGGCCTAAAGTTTTATCACTGTGATACTCGAGTTGAAGATTTTGACAATCCGATTTGTATAATAATAATAAATTTATTTGGCGGCAAATAAATTTATTGTTAAATAAATTATGTTGGTGCTATGTTAATTAGTTAAATAATCATGCATCTATGATATAAATAATAACTAAGAAAATTAAAGATAACAAAATCAATCATTAATGTGCTAATCGTAGGCTTTTGAAATATCAATAAAGACTATTAGTATATGCATATTCCTCTCGTCTGTTCTTCTGATATACATACACAAACTGAATATTTGCAATTGTGGATCTTTCTCTTTTAAATCCATTCTGGCATGATTTAAAGCCTGCCGGTAAAATAGAGTCAAACTGATGGAATATTAAAATTCTAATTAGCTAAAATGAAGGATTATTAGTGAACAGATTTTAATGTTCGGAATTCGTTGGTCTACTAACTGTAGGCATCGACAAGAACACAAAGTTAAAATACTATGTGGTATTCTATCTATTATACAATTTTCTTTTAAAAGAACCGAATGCGTATTTAAAGAGACTAATAGTCGTTAAAGTAGAATCTCAATCGATATTACGAGATGATATTTTTGCTTTTTAGATTTCACTTTCAAATTTCGTCTTAGAAACGTGTCAAATTCAATAATGAGTATTTGTTTCCAGTTATCTGCAAGATCACCTATTTTAGTCATATTATTTCCGTTTCGAGCATATTAAATTTCCAATCAACTTTTCCAAATCTCGCATAAATTGCCCTTTTTTATATAGTGGTAGCATCAGTTTTACCTACTCCTTGTACATACTGTAGTCATTTAAATATTTGTCTCCTAATCTATGGCTGCACTTAGGCTTAGCCAATACAATCTTTTCTGGACTTTGACGAATAACCAGTGGTAAATAATTCATTTCATAATAAATTGTACCTAAATTCATTATTTTTATACTTTCATTTGAACTAAAATATTATCTCGTTTGCATCGTTTAGGTATAGTATCTGAAAAAGTACAAGTATGGAATAGATTATGTAATAGTTCAGATACCGAAGATACAAAGTTATAAGTGTTCATACCAACTTCGATTCATCTGTTGCGGTATAATATCTGAAAAAGTACCATTATGGAATAAATTGTAATAGTGTAGATTCAGAAGAAACAAAGTCATGTGTTCATATTATAGAAACAACCACAACCAAACACTTCACTTAATTTATCAAAAAGCTGTTAATTCTGGAACACTTAATATGTGCATTCTCAAGTGAATTATTTTGTTTTTTAATGCTAAGGTTATTCCATCGAACGATAATTTGTTTTTAGTCAAATTCCATGAGAAAATAACAACCTCGTAACTTTACTAGATTAAAAGTTCAATCTCTGAATCAACAGTGTCTAAACAATCGGAGACTATTTGATTATTTTATGCTTTGCTGTAAATCATGGTTATAGAATAGCTTTGGTGCGTCATAATAAAGACGATTATTGAAGAGTATTATAACCAATCTAAAATCCCGGCAATCCAAATTTAATTTAGGTCGCAATTAACTGAGCATCCTTAAATATTCACGCATACGTTGTTTTATAATATGCTGTGAAAACCAGTGAATCAATTTAGATAGAAACATAATCAATCACTGTGGTCATCATCATGCAGCGAAATACAAAAGTTGAAATTTACTAATGTTTCATGGTTATATGTGGAATGTAAAAGAACACTAGTTCGCCCATTCCTAGTGAGGATGGTTTAATTACAGAGATTTACTTCTCTTAGATAGTCTGTCACCCAAGGCTGATGAGCAGTGGTATCTGCACTAATATGAAGAAATTTCAAACGAAAGGGTGATTTACAGCATAATAATACTCCACCACCTCGCTTATGTAGCGATCTGGCTTAACAAAAATGAATAACCTGGAATAAAAAACTGATGCCAATAAATTGTCTATTTTTATTCATGTTTCTACTGAAATTATAAAGTCAAACTTATTTTGCGTTATAAAGTTTTCGAAGAGAAAATTTTTTAAACGATCATTGATTGCGCGGGTGGTGGTAACAATTATTTAAATCAAGTTTGTGAGCTTGAATAAAACACCAATCCTATTCTATTCTACCAGTCGTCAAACAAAATAGCAGTATTACCGTCAGTCACATGTACTGACGCGTAATTTTTCTCTAACGAGCGAGGATCAAACTGCAATGCATATATATAGAGCAAAATTAGATATGTGCCTCTCAGAAAGATTTTGTTTTTATACTTCTCTAATAGCATACAATAGTGTACATATATTAAAAGACATATTCATGGAAGTTGGGTACTAATTAGTCAGCCGAAATGGTTTATTTTAAGCGCATTCAGAATGTATTTCTGCCTTTTAATCCGATAGTGCCTTGTGAAGTAAGATTTAATACCTAAGGATTTTTAACAAGGTACTGATTGGTCACATTAAATATCGAGCCTTAAGTATATCTCTGCGCATTTTAATTCAATTGAGGTGTGGGAGAAGCTTTGATAAGGGTTTCTTAATAGTTTTATGATTAGCAATTAACTAGTTTTAAGAATAAATATCGGACCCTCGAAATGGATAAATTTTCTGAAATAAGCTCTGTAACCAAAGTTCTAAACCACGTCCTGATTGGCTCTATTTCATTCATTGGAGCAAATATCAAGCCTTTGGAATGCTTTCTAGTTTGATACATTTTCTGAAGAAATAGCTAATATCGAAGATTTCGAAATCATGTTCTGATTTAAATTATCTTAATGGATTTTTATCCAATACATTTTCTAAAATTGCACTTATACTATTATAGTTTTTGGTATTGTAATTGTATGCTGGGTCCAAACAACATATTATTTATCTAATATAGTGTATCAATCAATTTTTGCAACATAAGAAAGACAAATAAATCAGACAGGCTTGTATAATAATAAGATGTATTAAGTCATTCACATAATATACAATTCCAGTAGTTAATTGACTGAAACAGTTATGAGTAATATATCATGTGACAATGAGCTATTTAAACAGTAAAGAAAAAATATATGTATATCACGCCTAAACAGATAAGGTGTATTGGCTAAGTTTGCAAACTTGATACCCACCTCTCTGATTACATCCATGTAAAAATGAAGTGAATATTTTATCTATTTCAAAAATGAAAATATTGTAGGCTTTGTGTTATAGATTTCTTATTGGCTCAATGATGAATTTTTACGTCGTATTCCCCGAGCTCTTCAATGGCTCGGTATCCTGTGATCGACAATGCACTAGGGATTTATGATCTACTAATTGTGCGCCTTATTTATTTCGTCGGACTTCCGTCAACTTGTAGCACTGTTCCTTTGTCAATATGTGACGCATCTGTAACATTAGTTATACTACCTACCGGAATGGTTAAAAAAGTTGCATCTATTAATTTCTATTTCATAGGACAAACGCTTCTTGAGCCCATATCGTCCAACACAATAGTATATTGGCACTAGTTAACTTTGGCAACGGGTTTTGCGTAAATGCCATGCCTGCGTTATAAAAATTCACTATACCAATAAGTCGGTGCAATTTTTTTCTTGTAATGGGCAACGGGTAGTCTTTGGTAGGCTGTATATTCGAATCATATGGCGTATATCCCGCTGCTTAAACTGAGTGACCCAGGAACCGCACTTGCCTATCTGAACGTTTTCTAGATTAAAATGTAATCGCCCTTTTACGGATTTGGACAACATCTTCTGCAGCCGAATACGTGATTTGTGTTTAGCAGTGGTCCATATAGAAAGTTCGTCAACGTAAGTTGTTGTAAAGGCTATGTCGGACACGAAAGAGTCCATCATTCTTGGAAACAATTTCGATTCGTTCTGTAGACTAAATTGTACCTGAATGAATTGGGTGCCTAAACCGCCAACTTCCACAGAACGCCAATTTGCCAAAATCACAGTTTAAGATCAAGGAATGCAAACTATTTCCTCCCGCTAGCTGTAGAAACAGATCACACAGAATCGGTGAGGTATTCGAGGCAGGTATATTTCCAAAGAGTTTACTTGCCGTAAACCAGTCGCTGGTTGGAGCAAACCATAATTTTTCGTAACGTAAGCCATGGGATCTTGAAATATTATTGAGGAAATTTCATATCTTGTGTTGTTCGAGTCGCTGCTGCTAGTTTCTTTGGTGAAGCACCATATAATTTAGGTGGTTTGTAATCTTTATTTTATTCTAGCCAGAGTTTAAAACGATTGACCTTTCGCCCAGGACATTCCGTGTAATCTGGGAGTTGGAATGTACTGTTGTATTGGTTTTGAAACTCTTTTCACCACCCAGGCAGACAACTGGTCTTGTAGAATTTATGGAAATCGTCCTTTTCTTCCTCTAGAGACATATACGTCAATTTTGACAACCGATCGTCTTAGCACATTTTTAAAATAAAATCAATTCCCAATAGAGGCGTTTGAGTATTTGCTACAACAAAAGACATTTAGTAGATATCTCATTTATTGATAATTTAAAGTCCCATGCGCCCGCAGCCACAATTGACGCGCCAGAAACATTATTAAAATTTGCTCTTATTGGTTTTACGCTGTTTAACGACCAAGTCATTGGTAATATCTACTGTATCCAATTGAGTTATTACTGGCTGTCCATTGAATTTAATAAAATACCTTACGTGTGGACACGTTATCAAACATCTTTTAATTCGAACGCCATCTGATTCTGAGCAATTTTTAGAGGGCTCTGCTGGTCTTTCCCTGTGGATCTCCAAATCGGAGCCTCCAAATTATTTATCTTTTTTGCATGATCCCGACTATCATTATTGGTAAAATGATGGACCTTATTTCCCCACTGACCTGGCCGTTCTCTAAGCGAGCTATACTAATTTTGCTGCCAATAAGTTGATGTATATTAACTTTGCTTCCAAGCCAATGACTGCGACCGTCCGTCCCGGACGCGCTGAATATGTGGCAAAGAATTATAACAATGTATATCGCCTATGCCGGATGTTGTATCGGGACTTATTCGTGGTACCGCCGCAACCAATATGGTAGTGTCTACGGCCAAATTTGTAGACCCTGAATTATTTATTCCACGCCTCACTGGCGCTCAATATTGCGTCATCTGGTAGGATCCAGCAACATAAAAATGATGGTCTCATGCGGTTGCAACTCAGGCAAAGACCCAAATAACTTGGACAAGTACCGTTTGGTGCGTGCCATGGTATCAATGGTCATATTATTCGATAGGATTTTGAGCATATACAATTACGCAATCATCTCCTTATACCTCGTTCGGAAATAATCTAATACTCGCCTTTTGTATTCTCCCGATCGACAGGCAATTATAATTGGACTGCAGCAGTCCAGTCAACTAATTCCTGAAAAGTTACGCGCACAATATATGCTTCTAATGAAAATTATTGTGCTCGATTAGAAGCTTCAAATTTTTTAAACCACAACCGTGGCCTTTTCACATCCAATTGTGGAAGCGTATGCAGAATTTCTGATGTCCGTCGGAAAAAAACCTATCGACTCGGATGAAAATAACGCCATACAACTGTCTGTTGCCCCATGAGCGCGGTCGTCATTGCTGATCACACCCATATTCTTTGGTTTGGTTATGTGGAATCCTTCAGAATTTAGTATAAAATTGTCCTCCAGCGGATACTTATTTAACCCTAGCTCCACAGTTAAAATATTCATTTGTGCAGACAGTTCTCTTAGTTTTCCAATCCGTCAGAAGCCTTTGTTAAAAAACAAACGATCTAATTTTAATCAATAATTTATGATTTTACTTGTATGAAGCGCTTCAATTTATTAAAACAAATTACAAATATGTATTATTTGATATTCCCTTCTGCGGCTCGAAGGCTGCTTGCATCATTGAGTGACTGATTCATCTTAGTTCGTGCACTTCTGCGAGGACTTTCTGGGGGTATTTATTTCAGTTCTAGATAGGAAAATTAGAGCGTTCTAAGCCAAAAATTTGGCTATTGCTACACATTGTGCTCCCAAGTCCCAACCATTGGCCAAACACTAACAACAGACGTCTGTTGACAAATTTCACCAATTGTGCGAACGGGAAAATTTGTTGGAGCTCAAATTTCAATTATGCTTCCTCAACAGTGGTGGCTCCAAAACCTCAACCGAGAAAATTGAGTCTTTGTTGGAACTATCGTCTAACAAACTCAGAGACTATAAGTGACACTTATCCTCTCCTTATCCAGAATATTCTTCTGCGAGTCCCAATGAAATATGCGGTTTATCCAACTAAAGATCTCCAGAAAGCTTAGTATCAGACACCGATGTAGGAAATTTTTATACTACTCATCGCAATTACATTTCCAGAGAGGGAATCACATAAATTTCAAATATCTTTCGGTTTGACAAATGCCAGTCAGACATTCCAGCATTTGACTGAAGAAATTCTGCAGAACTATCCATTTGCAAGGGTGCAAAAAAACGTCCGAATTATTTTCTATTGGTCGCGTCAGAATCATCGCAAGCTCTGAGAAACGGTTTTGTCCAGGCTTGAACAATATGGATTAGAGGTCAAATCTAATAAAAGTAAAAGGGGATGATCTTTGGTCAAATATCTTGGACGTACATATTCATAAGTCGGTTTTAAACCTTTAGAATATAAAATCCATTTCATGAAGTACGTAAAGAAGCCCAGGGCCGTGCGCGAACTGCGTAGGTTCTTAGACATGATCATCTCCGATCACTACGCCACACGTTCTAGCAACTCTACTATCCAATCTGACCATACCTTCAACATATTTTTAAAAAATCTATCTCGTCTCCAAAGCCATTAGTGTATTCAACGCTCTTCCCACGGACATAAAGCTCCTACCCCAGCACGAATTTAAAAAGGCGGCCCATAAGTACTTCTTCAACAAACTTCTTTGTGAAACGACCGATTGGAAACGAAACTGGTTCCTTCTCAATTCATAACATTTCTTTCACCCCCGGCTATTCTCTTTACTGACTTCGGGGGGCGAAATCCCTCAGGCATTCATCTAATTTTCCACTTTTCCCTCTGGTTTTAAATCCTTTATTCTCGACTCCCTGATACCACTTCTCTGCTCATTTTACACTCTATCATATCCATTTGGTGGATACCTTACTACATTTTGCTCATCCAATCTCTTTCCTTCTTGTTTCAGCAGAAGACCGGAATCTCAAAAGCCCTGTCGATCCACCAACAGTTTGCATCGGTCATCGACTCCCTCTCGTCTTCCGAAATCATAACCTCGATCAACGGACGCCAGTGATCCCTGCATGACTCACTTGCTTCAATCTAGTCGACTCCATCCTGGACTATGCTACGCTCCATCAATTCAATCTCTACGACAAAGGAATTCATCGGTCGACGTTTGCCTTCGATCCGCCATCACTTTCGATCTCACACTTGAACTCATCTGTCCGGACCCAACCTATCCCGCTTTGATGCTCGGAAATCTTCATGGACTGAACTCCAATTGATCTTGTCTAGTCAAATGGAATTGCTTTATTTTTCACCAGATTGATCTATCATGAAGTTGATGATAACTTTCCCTTCATCAACTCCTCCCTCCCCTGCTATTAAATACTTTGCTAGTCATCATAATTTCATTCACCTCCACATATCCTAACCTTGATTTGTTATTTCAATGGTCGGGCCAGTTGGCCTTGATGCCAAATAAATTATATATATTATTATTATATAATTATTATTATTATTATTATTATTAATATTTTTTTAATTACTATTATTATTATTATCATCATCATCGAGGATTTATTACAGATCTAGCGGGAATTCTGGACCGTTAACACACCATCTCATACTACAGAAGAGCATTTTCAAAAGTTTTTAGCCTATCACCTGGAGCCAGGAAACCGAGAAAATAACATATGTCTAAGTAAATACAAATTAAAATTAACACCATAAAACCTGTAGACTAGGAGAAGCCATTTAAACTAGTCACAAATGCCTTAGATGTTGCAATACGCGCAATGCTACAATGGTCTTTTAAGGACAATTTGGTTTTACAATCGAAATCTTCATGACCGCGATAAACGTTAGAACACCTTTGGTAAGGAGCTTCATACTATATATGTTGCTGCGCCACACTTCGAACAACGCTTAGACGGTCACCAGTTCAAGTTTATGACAGACCACAATAAGTTGATAAGCAAACTTTGAGAAATTGCGAGGCCTAATTACTCTCGAAGTGTGAACTCCCATATTATTCTGTTTGCAGTGTTTGCATCGGTCATCGAATCCCTCTCGCCTTCCATCAATCATAACCTCGTTCAACGGACGCCAATGATCCCTGCATGACTCACTTGCTTCAATCTAGTCGACTCCATCCTGGTCTATGCTACGCTCCATCAATTCAATCTCCACGACAAAGGACTCCGTCGGTCGACGTTTGCTTTCGATCTCACACTTGAATTCTTCTGTCCGGACCCAACCTATCCCTCTTTGATGCTCGGAAACTTCATTGACTGGACTCCAATTGATCTTGTCTAGTCAAATGGAATTTCGTTTTTATTTTTTTCACCAGTTTGATCTATCCTGAAGTTGATGATAACTTTTCCATTCATCAACTCCTCCCCCCTGCTATTAAATACTTTGCTAGTCATAATTTCATTCACCTCCACATATCCTAACCTTGATTTGTTATTTAATGGTGGGCCAGTTGGCCTTTGATGCCAAATAAATTTTTTTTTAAATTATTATTTATTATTATTATTATTATTATCGATGATTTATTACAGATCTAGCGGGAATTCTTGACCGTTAACACACCATCTCATGCTACAGAAGAGCATTTTCAAAAGTTTTTAGTCTATCACCTGGAGCCAGGAAACCGATAAAACAACATATGTCTAAGTAAATACAAATTAAAATTAACACCATAGAACCTGTAGACTAAGAGAAGCCATTTAAACTAGTCACAAATGCCTTAGATGTTGCAATACTCACAAAGCTACAATGGTCTTTTAAGGACAATTTGGTTTTACAATCGAAATATTCATGACCGCGATAAACGGTAGGAGACCTTTGGTAATGAGCTTCTTACTATATATGTTGCTGCGCCACACTTCGAAAAACGCTTAGACGGTCACCAATTCAAGTTTATGACAGACCACAATAAGTTGATAAGCAAACTTTGAGAAATTGCGAGGCCTAATTACTCTCGAAGTGTGAACTCCCATATTATTCTGTTAGCAGTCTTTGCATCGGTCATCGACTCCCACTCGTCTTCCATCAATCATAACCTCGTTCAACGGACGCCAATGATCCCTGCATGACTCACTTGCTTCAATCTAGTCGACTCCATCCTGGTCTATGCTACGCTCCATCAATTCAATCTCCACGACAAAGGACTCCGTCGGTCGACGTTTGCTTTCGATCCGCCATCATTTTCGATCTCACACTTGAACTCATCTGTCCGGACCCAACCTATCCCTAATTGATGCTCGGAAACTTCATGGACTGAACTCCAATTGATCTTGTCTAGTCAAATGGAATTTCGTTTTTATTTTTTTCACCAGTTTGATCTATCATGAAGTTGATGATAACTTTTTCATTCATCAACTCCTCCCCCCTGCTATTAAATAATTTGCTAGTCACAATTTCATTCACCTCCACATATCCTACCTTTGATTTGTTATTTCAATGGTCGGGCCAGTTGGCCTTTGATGCCAAATAAATTTTTTTAATTATTATTATTATTATTATTATTATTATTATTATTATTATTATTATTATTATTATTATCATCGAGGATTTATTACAGATCTAGCGGGAATTCTGGACCGTTAACACACCATCTCATACTACAGAAGAGCATTTTCAAAAGTTTTTAGTCCTATCACCTGGAGCCAGGAAACCGAAAAAATAACATATGTCTAAGTAAATACAAATTAAAATTAACACCATAGAACCTGTAGACTAGGAGAAGCCATTTAAACTAGTCACAAATGCCTTAGATGTTGCAATACGCGCAATGCTACAATGGTCTTTTAAGGACAATTTGGTTTTACAATCGAAATCTTCATGATCGCAATAAACGGTAGGATACCTTTGGTAAGGAGCTTCTTATATGTTGCTGCGCCACCCTTCGAACAACGCTTAGACAGTCCCCAGTTCAAGTTTATGACAGACCACAATAAGTTGATAAGCAAACTTTGAGAAATTGCGAGGCCTAATATCTCTCGAAATGTGAATTCCCATATTATTCTGTTGGCAGTGTTTGAATTTACCGTCTCTGATATTGACGTCATATATCAAATGACATACAGGCTTGGGTAGGTGCCTTGCCAAGCGTCAAATATGTAATATTTAAATACATACCAGAACCGAAATGCGGAATTTTGGGATACAAATTGAATAGTCAAACATATACATGTATAAATTGTCGAGAAGCCCGAATTCAACTGTCAAAAATTATTTCCTTACAATGATCGTCTGTTTCAATCGTCAAATTCAAAATGCAATTTTGAAGGATACGACAGCGCAAGATGTCTCGTGTAGGTGCCTACATAACTGGGTGTCGCGATATAATGTTCCGGTATCGGTCACAAGTGATCGCGCTAGTTAATAAAATCTCTGAATACCATAGAAGAAAATTATTGCCTACTAGCGCTTAAAATCCTCGAAAAAATGACATGGTATAAAAGCTATTTCGCGAATTGGAAGCTGCGCTGAGATATACCAATAATAGGAGCTCGTTAATACAAATAGGAAGAATTGCCGGAAACCGCATTATCAACAAATCTAAAAATTTTATTTGCCTCTTGACGGCCTTGACGAGTCCTGTTAAAGGTCAGTGGCGACATGAATGGCAGTCGAAGAAATCTGATTGAAACATGATAGATTACGTATGTCTGGGTGCGCAGCAAAAAGGAGATTGCAGTAAATCAAAACTAACCGAACAAGTGACACTACGTATTAACTGAAGTAGAATTGTCGACGTAGATAATCAGTACAGCATAGAGGTATCGAGCAGAACATAACGTGTTGCCTAGTTATTGCATCGCGCTTATATAGATGCGACATCGCACGTTATTGTTTAAAAGAAGGTTCCGCGTTCACGTTTGTCTAGCGTATTATATATTAAATTTATTTCTGAGAAATTTTTCGCAAATTACTTTGAGCCCTTACAATTATTTCAACTGTATGAACTGACAATTTGGGACCCATACCACTGGTTAATTCATCAACTTTGCTCAATATCAGCAACTACAAATTGAACAGAAATAATGATGCAAAAAGAAGCATGTAGGCGTGACAAATATACAGACTAACTCAACCACAGAATTCGTTGGCTTTACTTGTAAATATTCAAAACTTCGGTCGCAGATTGAGCAGGACAGAAGAAAGCTGGGTAATCTAGCGGTAAAAGTCTGAAAAGTTACAAATTAGATTTCGTAACGTTCGTTTGTTCGCTTCAACAAAATATTTCCGTCCAAAAAACAATTTATAGTTTACTAAATCGTTTAATAAATTGTACTAAGAAAACTAGTTGGGTCATAAAATTAAAATATTAGCCATGCCTTCCGATCCCAGCGCGGTCACCACAGTAGCCACCCGGCTAGATCGTTATTAAAAAACAAAAAATTATACGAATGGAGGTTATTGTTGGTGGACCCTAATAAAGACTTGGGGGACATTCACCGGAAAATCCCGTGAGATTTTATATGCATTTTGTCAGTGTGGATATCCAGAATTCCTTCTGAACACATGTCCTTTGATTTCTGTTGTTGTGCTAGTGATCTTTTGAGTAGATGCCCATAAAACTGTTGGTTAGAGGAAGCAAAATTTTTAAATTTGAATAGTCTTGTTGAAGGTCTGGTTGTTGCATCATGCTTATATAGATGTGACATCGCACGTAATTATTCAAGTGAAGGTTGAGCGTTCTCGTTGGTCTAACTTATTAAATTTTGAGTTTGTTTTTGACAAAACGTCCGAGAAATAATTTGAGGCATTCCATTTCTTTCGACACAAAACTGCTTACTCATTTTAAACATACAATTTAGAAACAATTGCCTCTAATAAATTCATCAACCACAACAAATTAAACAGAGAATATTGTAGTAAAACAGTCGCCATTAAAGAAGCACGTAGGTTTGACAAAAATACTGACCGATTGGACAACATAATTCGTTGAAGTTACTTGTGTCGTAGATTAAGCAAGATGGAATATGGCGGAATGATCCGATGATAAAGAATCTGATAATTTGCGAATTAGATTTGCTGATATCGGTTAATTACCCTCCACCAAAAATTTCCGTCCAAAAAGAAAATTTGTAGTTCAAAATTTTTTGGGTTAGTAAATAAATACGATATCAGTGCTGTCTAATCCAGTCTTGGTTACCACTCTAACGATTCGGTTTGGTTTTCGTGCAACGTTATTAATAAGCCTGTGCATGTATCCAGAAAGAGCAGTTACAGTTGGTGGCTTGTAGTAGGGAAAGGGATATATTCACGGGAAAATGCGGTGAGATTTTTTGCGTACTATAAACCTGTGGATGTCCAGAAGTCCTTCTAGAAACATGACCTTTGAGTCCTGTTCCTAGGCTAGTAATCTTTTGAGTAGATACATGTCAACAAGTAAAATTGAAAAAGCAGGATCTGTTAGTTTCTGTTCGAAGGCCTTCATTAGTCTTGTTGAAGATCTGCGTCAACACCAAGATGACTGGTACAGGTAGCAATCCGATTAATATATGTTTTATTATGTATAACTGGTTGCGAAGCAACAAATTAATTTGCATGACTGAAAACTGGCCGAATTCAGGATCCAGGTAGTAAATGCAAGTAGAACAGCCGGCGTAGATAATCATTGCGGCAGAGAAGATGACAACAATCACAGGTATCGTGAAGAACAGAAAGTTTTGCGTGGTATTTTTGTCGCATGGTATTTGCACAGTCACAAGTAATCGGTCAATGGAATGGTGCGCGTTGTCATTGGTCCAGCGTATTAAATTTTGAATTAATTTTTGGCAAAATTTCGGAAGGTTAATTTAACTGTTTCAATTTATCTTCTTCTACCGTAACTGTTCAAATTAATTCACTGACATATTTCAAAATAAAATTCAAATTTTAAAACCCTGGGCAAATGAGAACGCCTAAAACTGCCGTTAATTATTTTCGTTGGACTACGCATCAAAATATTCACGATGTAATTAACGTGCAACACACATTCTGCTCTGCCCGCTACTTGTCGGATATTCTTCAGTCACGCCAATCTTCTTGTTGCTGCACATCCAGTCATACGTAATCGATCATCTATCAATCGGATTTCTACGTGTGCCAGCCATCTCGGTGTTGCCGCAGATCTTCAACAAGACAAATCTAGGCCTTCGAACAGCAACTAACACATCCGGCTTCGACAATTCTACTTATTCCGGTGCATCTACATCAGAGGATCAACAACCAACGAAATAGAGAACAGCGCAAGTGTCTAGAAGGTCTTCTGAAAGTCATCACACTGCGAAATTTCCTAAACTTTCACGGCATTTGCCGGTGAACGTTTGTCTGTTCCTGTTAATGACCACCCACAGTACTTGCATTCCGATTTCTTATTAGTCTTCTTAATGACGCCACGCGGCACTTATTTCAGGCCGGTATGTTTACAAATTGGCAGCCGCGCCAGGATCAAAGAGCTGTACTGCCATTAAAATTTGTTTTGATAATAAAAATCTTTGAGCAATAATTTAATCCGGATAACTTTGTTTTTGGACGGGAATCTTGGTTGTACATTAAAATACCGACGGTAGCACATCTGATCACCGGATTATCCTGTTGTATCAACTCTATTTGTGAATATTTCTGAGTAAAATTCTTCTTTGGTTGAATCAGTTAAATTTTCTCGTCTGCGTGCTTTTGTACTATATTCTGCGTTCAATTTGTGTACAAACAGTGGAAGCAGATTTTGGTAAGCAATTTGTTAATAGTTTGTAATATTTACAGGGCATGTATGTTTTAAAATATTATTTCTATATATATTTCAGTCCCTTTATGCTTTTAAATGTCCTCCATAGTCACTTTCAACCATGAATGTCTTATATTCTAATTTAGCTTTGTGTCCATCCGTCGTTCTCACATCTGATGACGATAGGCTATCCACTTTGGAGAGATGTATTTCAGATTTGAGTAAAATATTTGAAAAATCGTCATAGATACAACAAATGCTACTAAAACCGCGGATTAACACCGTCTTAATTAGTATAAACAACAATCGAGGCCATTCCGATCATTCAGTCGATATTCTCCAAAAAAATTGGTGCTATAATCAACAAAAGTACATCTATAATTGTCGAAATTGTCTTCATTGTTCGGAGAATTTACCAAACAGATGCCATTTTCCTTACTTAGATGAACACAATCAACAACAAGAAAACAGTTTATATTCTTCACGCACAAAATTTCGAACTCCAATATCTGCAGTTTATGTTGACTCCTTTTCGATCAAACATGATATGCAACATAGATAGCAAAACAATTTGCAATGACAAGCCTATTTGCCTATATGACCCGGCCAAGCAACCCAATGAACATCTGCATCTTCTAGATTTCAAAAGCGGAGCAAAATCCATCGTAGATAGAAGTGCAGCGGTTTCAGTTCTCAAGGGTGATTCCATGGCCGAGATGTCTCTAGGTGATTTACTCGCAAGCAGCTACGGGAGAGACCATTCCTACCTATGGTTGCTGACATTCGCACTCTCAATATAGGTTTACGACGTGAATTCTTCTCACAATTTCATGGTCGCCAAGGTCTCACACAAAATAATAGGCCTTCGTTTTTCTGTTGAAAGATCGGCACATAGTTGATCTTGCTAATCCAAAGATCATTGATCCCTACACCGGACTTGAGCAAAGTTATTGGACACTGACTTCCGAACGTTTGAAGTTACATGTCATACATGCAACCCCAGTGCATCATTCAGCAGAGATATCAGCAGCTCTTCGAGAACACAAGTCGTTGTTCAATCTAAGCAATCAGAGCTACGATGCCAAACGGCACTATATCGTCACATCAGCACAACCTATCTCACTCATAAAGTGAGCGTTACACTCTAGCTAAACTGAAAGCTGCCCAGGAAAGGGTTTCAAGTCTATTCAAAGGAATCATCATTGAAAAGTTCATGGGCGTCACCATTGCACTTGGTCTCCAAATCAAACGGCTCATACCGAGCCTGTGGATATTACCACAGTCTCATTTCTGTGACCAAATTTGATGCATAACCCATCCTCAATATAAGCATCTTGCGGAAAAATTCTAATTACAACCCATTACTTTTCAGTGATTGACCTCAGATAGGCCTATCACTACAATCACAGTAGCACCAGACGATATTGAAAAAACTACGGTCATCACTCTTTTTGATCTTTTTAATAACTTTACATGACATTTGGTGCTCAAGTGTGTCACTCAGGCATTTCAAGTCAGGAACATTTCGGATGACGCCGCTTACTGTATGTCATATCGTGATGACATAATGCTTTTCAGTCCAGACGTAGATTCTCATACCAAGCATTCACGAAATGTCTTCTCACACTTATCAGATCACAGACTCAAGAAAGATTGTGACAAGACGCAGATTGCAACTATATCCGTGGATTTCCTAGGGCATCGTATTACACATCAAGGTATACAACCTTTGCCGTCTAAGGACAATTCCATCAAGAATATTAAGTCCCCAAAGACTTTAAAAAACTACAGAAAACTTTTGGAATTTTTAACTTCTATCACAAGTTCCTTCCCGGCCTATCAAAACAATTTTATCCGTTATGTAGGCACCTGCGGAATCGAATAGGACTTAGAAAATGTTCTACCATTTCTTGGTTGTCTTGCTAGATCTTGTGAGTGTACGCGCGCGGTTACAA
>JAQBSW010006476.1:0-48254 GCA_029291075.1 Eudiplozoon nipponicum | reverse complement strand
ATGCATTTACTTGAAATTCGTCCTTTGGCGTTTGAACTTTGAAGTGCACTTTACAGTTATACCAATTTATGAGAATTATTGTTTTTATTGTTCTACCTTATCTCCACTCCAAGCACCATTAAGATAAATAGAGAGCTTTTATTACTATGCAATACGTTTGATCTATAAATTACTTATGTATGTACTTTTACCGATGCTATACAATTTATTTTCAGCTAAAATTTAAATGGCCTTTGCTGCCTTTTTATTGTGCTATAATAAATGTGTATGGTAGTGAAGATAAACTAGGAAAAATGAAAAATACGAAGTCATAATAGATGACGAACTATTGCTGCCACTCGGGACATTCATTTGCTAGATTCGTTGCCTAATATATCAGCTGGCTGGTTCTATCCGCCTGTTCTCTAGTTTGTCGTTATTGTTGCATCTGGTTTGAAAACGACAATATTGTTGCCTGGAGTACTGTCTAAGAAGGCTACATTCACATCCTTCTTTCCAGGTTATCTATGCAGATAGATAGATGGTTGGAATAAAAATGGCCATACCACAAATCTCTTGATCGGACATTATTTTTTTGTGGTTTGAAACTGTACTGACAAAACACGTTATTATTGTCGGGAATCTACTGGCATATAGCAGCAAACAACAATCTATTAATACAGTTAATTTATCGTACCCTTCTGGCATTGACTCTGCATGAAGAATCTGTGAAGGAAACCTAGATCTCCACTTCCCAGAGTAGCGTGGTGCCTGCCCTATAATGATAGATCGGAAGTGGCTTTTTGAAAATTTATATCTAACGAGATGCCATATGAGCTCCAACTGAAGGAAAGGTTTACTAAATTCATTAGAAAATATAAAAGTAAAAAATTCGTGTAGGGTTGCTCAGTGGCTAGATTCACAGACAACGAGATAGACGTGTCAAGATTTGAGCCCTATCCGCGCCCAATTCTGGACGATACTTTAAGAGTTCCAAATAAGGACGAAACTGGTTTACTGGATGACTTGCCTTGTTTACACTATAAAACGCTTAGATTATCCTGATATATATATATATATATATTTTTTTTTTTTTTTTTTATTGGATTGGTGTTTATATCAACATCGTAGTTTGGATTTAAATAACACACGCATATATCATTTTTACTTTGTCTTATGATACACTGTTGATTACATTTTGCTTGGTGTTTCTACTGATATATTTCTAAAAATAAAGATGAATGTTTGTATTCCTGGATAAATGCTTATCTTCAATAGACACCTGGAAGACGAAATTTTGTTCCCCTGCTGAATTTTATTCTGTTTTTAATACTGGATGCATAATTGTAATTTAAAAGTGCACATTCGTTACTGTCAGGGCTTTTACGGTATGTATGTGATTTTAATTGGCCATGCTAGCTGTATTTATTTGTATTAATGTATACATGTATGTATGTATGTATGTATGTATGTATGTATGTATGTATGTATGTATGTATGTATGTATGTATGTATGTATGTATGTATGTATGTATGTATGTATGTATGTATGTGATGTATGTATGTATGTATGTATGTATGTATGTATGTATGAATGTATGTATGTAGGTTTGTATTTATGTATTTATTTATGTATGTATGTATGTATTTATGTATGTATGTATACATGTATGTATGTATGTATGTATGTATGTATGTATGTTTGTATTTGTATATGCATGTGTGCTTGTTTGTATGTTGTATGCACTTATTTGTGTACGTATGTATGAATGTATTTTTCTTTGGATGTATATTTGTCTGTATTCAAGTTTGCATTTATGTACGTATTTATATATTCATATTCATACACACATTTATGTATTTATATGTGTATGTATGTACGCAATAGACATTGTGTATTTTACACCAGTTAAAGAATTAAAGGATTAGGGAGGTTTGCAAGGCAACATAAACAAAAACATTTAGTGCCTGTTATGCTTCCGTTTCACGCATATTGGTTGTTCATCAGGAATTCGGCCAGAGTGCCAAAAATCCTTAATATCATTGATTAGCTAATGTGAGAAAAATGCATGGCCTATCTGATTTGTGCTATCATGCGACTGTACCGAAATTCTAATAATGTCGTTAATTCATGGATCATCAAAATGTTTTAAAATTACTATTAATACGGTATTCATACCAGGTTATTTGTTTATTACAGTTAATGCTAATTTTAAATGTTGAAACCGTACTTATTGAGTATACATCTTAATAGTAAAAAGATAAGGGTGATATGCTTTGGAGGCTTGCAGTATTTTGTGTGTGATTGCTAGAGTGATAACACTAGGAGTGCAATCTGGTACCTTATATTCGGCTGTAAGCAAGGCTTACATGCAGTTATCTTCGCCGCGAAATTGGCAAGGGACACACTAAAAATTTATGGATTCGCATATCATTTGCTATCCACATATCCTAGCGCGTCGTACTGGAAGCATTTTTTAAAACTTTATCGTTACTGAAGATACATAATTTTATCAATTTGTGAGCTAAATTATGATTCCCCATTCAATTCCCTAGTTTTCTTTTATCATTTTAGGAAATAACACGTTCTAATTATACGTAATTGCTGGGCAAGTTGATTTGTGCCGCTACCGGAAAAGCAATGCGGCATAATTAGCGCCATCATTTACACCTTGCACGTTCAGCTGCTGTTTGAAAGTCTTTATTTTCCAGTTACATGGTTCCAAGTCCTACTGGCGGCCACTGTGTGGCAACTGTGGAATCAAATAGATGATGTAGCAATTCGTTACAGTTGGCGTGGTTGCCTACCAAATATATGATAAAAGATACATTTCATTGTGTAAAAGGACCCATATTAAAATTAAAATCGTGGAAACTAATATACGAATTATATTTAAATATTCATTAAATTAAGTTTGCGAGCTTGGATTAAACACCAGTCCCATTTTATTTTACCAGTAGTCGAACAACAAAACTAACGTCAGTCACATGTACTGACACGTTTCGACCTTCTATGATCATCATCAGAGTACGACGGCACACTGACTATCGAGGATCAAACATCAATGTATCTATATTGCAAGCAATGCCAGATATGTGGCTCGCAACTCTGTTAGTCTCGCATTACGTTGTACTTGACTGGAAATGTCGGCTGCAGAATACATCTATGCAGTCATGAGCATATATATATATACATATATATATATATATATATATATATATATATATATATATATATATATATACGGCCGTCAGTCAGTAGAATTACTGTTTCTCGACGACTGGTGAATACATTGTAATTGGTGTTAATATCAAGCTCGCAAACATGATTTTAAGAACTGTTACCACCCACCCGCGCAATCAATGATTGTTCAATTGTTTTTCTTATATTGGTTTAGTTTGAATCAAATAGACTTAAAATGAAATTGCTAAAATTCATTTTTTTACTCGTTTTTGTGCCTTTTTCACATGCAGAAAACTTGAAGGCACAACTCCACAGATGATTCGGCCTGAGATGAACTTACCGACAAATCCTGATCACATTGGTGGCTATAAATTCGCGAAGGCTACATTTTCTGCCATAGAATCTCGACTGGGCATTTGTCTTTCTCGAATTCCAGCTACGCCTAATCCTGCTCACAAGAGCTCGTAATTATATATATATATATATATATATATATATATATATATATATATATATCTTCCTTATCTTTTTGTTTCATACATATCTTGGTTTGATTCTTTTTATCAATCTGTGTCTGTCTTCTTGAACTAGTTTTGTGCGACCTTGACTGTTGAGGAAATCTATGTGAAAAGTCTCATATGAAGTTTCACATTGACTTATATGTCTTATTGATGGTAATTAATGTTTTGGCTAATAATTTACTGAATTTGTTTGCTTTAAAGTAACAAATACGCTTTTTGCAGTCTGCCGGCTTGTTACAATCGAGTTTAACTGTCCTGTTATATAGTGGTAGCTTTGGAAAATGCTATCCTTGTTTAAACCTTTCGAGAAAGAATTTCTTGCTCAATTATTTATTCAGCCTTGGTGTAGATGGATGATTCGTCATAAATAAGCGTCTGTTTGTAGAGGACTCAAAATATGAATCAGTTAGTTATGGTCGATTGAAAACGTTCCTTGTGAACAGTTGCTTGCTCGTTGTGGGATATTACGTCACTTGATCGTCTTTTAACATAATTTATAGTTCGAACATTCTGCTATCTCAAATTATCAATTGTTTAACTAACTAAAGGTTCCGAGTTAAATATATCACCACTGGTCAAATCGCTCTAGTATTGTTTGTCGTTTGTTCTGGCATTTTGTTGACAAAATTCCGATTATTTTGGTATATGCGGAGGTCATATAGTGGAATCGATGCGTTTTTTGCTGCCATTTTCATGTCATATTTGTTTCGGTTTCATTTCGATACTTTGCCAGGTGTTGCAGACTTTGGAAGGAAGGAATAATGGCCTATTATAAAGAAACATGAGACGCTTAATTTTGTTCTAGGGTTTAGTTAGTTTTATTACCGCGGTTACATCTTAGTTAGGTTTGATTTTTTAAATTGTAAGTCGTCTCGCTATATATTATATTGGAAGAAAAGTCTGTCAATATTTTTTCAGTTTATTCAAATAGACTCGTTTCGGCTTTACTGCGCTTATCAGGTAAATTGAAAGATATTTGCGCCGATTGATTTTGTTCCATCTATTTGAAAATATTTTTTTGTGTCAATACTGTTCTTTAACAATCACAAAACTTTTTAATACTGTTCTTTTTGTGAATGAAGAGATATGATACACTAAATCAATCCATAATTCTTCTCGAGATTTACTGATTGACCATTCGAAAATCAACTAACCTAGGTTGTTTTAACGCAGAGGAAATGTTTAAAAAATGACATGAATGACTTGCGAGAATTGTCACGAACTGAACTCGAACCGAGGCGTAGCTGCTTCGGAGTTTTACAGCTCATCTGTTGCGCCAGCCAAGCCGAGCACTATATACAGTGTTCAGTTTTATTGCGATATATGCTTTTTCTTGTCTTACCTTTAGGTGGAACCTATTTGGCATTGCTTTCGATCCAAAATTTCAGCTGGCCAAAGACTTGTACATAATACGTAAATTGGTATATAACTAAAAATTGCAATCAGTGTACGACTTAAGCGGCGCAATTGATGAGTTCCAAAAGTGAAACAAACAAGTCTTGATTTGAGCCCTGGTCGAGACATTTTTAGCAGGTACTTGCTGAATATTCTATAAGGACGAAATTGGTTTACTTGATGAATTATTTTTGTTATATTATGCAATTCATAGTTTGTACTGAAAAATTTTATATAATACAATATAATACAATTTGATTATATATATATTATATATATACATATATATATATATATATATATATATATATTTTTCATATATAATATGTGTGTGTGTATTGCGTATGTAATAATAATAATCAAATTGGCCAATACGGAAGACGTATGTTTCCATATCTCTGGCACATTAATCTGGCCGTCTTTTTCACTGTTTATCGTAATGTGTAAGAGAATGATTCGGAATTTTGATAACTGTTTTTCATGCTCAGATATGACTTGGTGATTTATGATTTTGTAGAGCATTTAGCTTTCTTTAGTTACGCTGATACATATGAGTCGCTTGAGGTGTAGTCGTTGGCTGGGTGTGATAATATCTTCTAGATGTATGCTTGGTGCGCTTTTATAATTTAGCAAAAAAATTTTATCACCAATTTGTCAATTGCGTAATTCAATGTGGTTAACCTACATTAATTTGAAGTTTACTTTGGACAAACCAGGTTGCTAACTGTCCTATTCTGTTTGCATTTTAATTCGTTTTATTCAATTGTTGGCTAGTGTGGTTATTGACGAAAAATATACATTTGATCCCTTCATTTCTGTAAGGTATTCAAATGATTGTAAATTGTTCTGCTATGTGGCAGCACCATTTCTTTAGTTTAATTGAAAGTTGCTTATTCTTGTTTGCTAAAATGTCGTAAACTGAAAGATGTTTGGTCTTGATTCTAAGTTACGTGAACCCATTAAGTGTGGGAGTAGTGGTGTTTTTCGCGGTAGTCCAAGGAATTCTTAGACCAAGCGCATTATTTGTCTGCCTTGTGTTACCTGCTCCACTGATATTTACCGGTGAGGTATTTTGCTAATAACTGGAATATATATATATATAGTATTTCTTTCAAAAGAACTCTGTTGTGGAATTTTGCAGAATCGAGTTTGTCCGAGGTCCATGTTGCACCGCCTCAAAAACTTTTACTGTGACTTCCAGGAATGTAATTTTTCTTGAAATGTGATGACTAAAGGTTGTTTTGGATTTGACCGCATTTTTCTTGTGCGGGACAATTGATAGCACTCTTAGGTCGGTAAAATCTTGAATTTTCATCATTTTCAGGTGATGTAATTTTTGGCCTCAATTGATGGGTTCTTACTTGTCCCTTCTTTATTAAGCTCTCCATCAGCTGATTGTCTGAAAATGACGTTTGGAACAAGATATTCCACTTTTATTTTTCCTAATTTTCGGGACCTAATTTCCAGTCTCATCTTCAAGTTTGACACAATACGCACAGGAATAAAGCGCAACTTGTGGCAAATGTGACAAGTTGTGGTTTATTTCTGTGCGTATTGTGTCAACCCTGAATATGAGATTGAAAATTCGGTCTCGAAAATTAGGTAAAAGTACAATGGAAAATCTTGTTCCTACGTCATTTTCAGACAATCGGCTAATGGAAGGCTTAAAAAGAAGGGACAAATAAGAACCCATCAATTGAGGCCAAAAGGAGGACAGCACTGCACAACGAGATTCATCTTTTAAAGGTTGTTTTGTTGATCATGGGCTAAATAGGTTGCAGTCTTTTTAGGAGAGAGTGATTTGCGAACCATTTCGTTCGTTTTTTTCAGATAAACATGAACGTTTGCAAAAATAATGCATTCGATAACGAAGCAGTATGCTTGTCTTTCCTTGATATTGTACCTTGAAATCGAACGTAGCATAATTTGTTGGATTTTAAAATTAATTCACTTGCAAGCTAGTAGCTGTCTGGAAATATATATATATATATATATATATATATATATATATATAAAGTGAAACATTTAATTGATACAGGTGTTCATTGAAATTTGAACCATTTAAATTTTATTATAGGTGTCTATGTTTTTGGGCTTTTCGTTTTTGGTCCATTTGAGAAATTGTCGCGCGGAAATAAAGGAAGAAACAACCTTTTCACAGCGATTTGCGGAAGGAATAGACGCACTTTTATTATCATTTAAAAAAATTAGAAACATTAATATCATTGTTCTTATTATTGTTACCACAATGATGATTTTTTAATGTCTATTGCACTTTGATGAAGCGCCCTTAACCGAACACTTTCACCCATGCTAGTTGGTTTGTGTCTGCGTTAGTCTTGGTCTTGATTAGATCCAAATTTCGCGGCTGCCTTACTATCAGATGTCTATGAGATTGTTAATATTTGTCTACGATGTTTACACCTTTTAAATTGTCTTGTTATCTAATATTTTTTTGCACTACACTTGGTTCATGATTAGACGTATATAGTCTGCTAATTTTGTGGCCACTTCATATTAGAAGTTTTTTATTCTTTCGCTAAATGTTTCGTAAACGTGTGAAATCAAGTTTAATCGCACTTTATATCTAATTTATGTATTTCATTGATAATGCCAGTCCTAATGTTAATTTTCGTATAATTATTTCGTCTATTCTTTGCGCAAGCAGTGTTGCCGTTTTGGTTTGCCGATTTTTCCTTTATAAATATGATATTTCGCCTAACTGCGTGGGCTTTGTCTTCGTTTATCGGCCAATAAATTGAACCACACGTGCACACATTCGCGTGTGTGTAGCACATTGATGGCGATGCTGATAGCCGTTTGGCGGATAGTGGCAATATAACCTTTTCTGCTGGTTAGTTGGCGTTTCTAAGATACTCTATCCTTTCTTTTCAAGGCAATATGCGTGCCGCTGAGACCGATTCGTTAGGACAACGACTTTTGTTTTAATTTACGTAATGCCAAAATGAATCCTACCAACTAAAGATTAACACCGGTATGTATGCTCATCTGTTCGTGTGCGTGCGGGTTTTTATTCGCTTAAGTATTGTAATGGTATACTGAAGGTTTATAACGTCTGTATGTGTTCACTACAAACTTATGTGTGTAGAATAGAGATCTTAGGCAAAGTATTGTGTCGTTGTTACCGATTTATGCTCCATTGACAGAGCAAAACACAATGCATCTCATCTGCTTACCTGTTTTGCCTTTACTGATCTTTATGGTGGGATGAGAAAGATGAGTTTTCTGGTCCCAGGCCCTATTCTGTGCGTATCGGTGATTAGGCGCTTTAGGCAAGCATGTATGTTTACCCGTACAACGTAAAAATGTGTTTGCAAGTAAATATGCAAGTTCACACACATACATACATACACAGAGAGAGAGAGTTAATTATGGCTGAAGTTATTACTTTTTATTTAAAATAATCCGTTTTTTAAACTACCTGAATTAAAAGACTACAGTTTTGTTTAATTTGTTTAACTTATTGGTCTTTTCTGCATGCACGTCTTTCTGAAACTTGGGGATAGATATTCTCTTGACCATGAAACGAAAAACGAATATACAGCCAAAGTAAATTAAAAATTCATCGGCAATTCGCGATTTAAAACATTGTTGCGTAAAGTTTTGTATGAAAGTTTTTGTTGACATCACGTTGCTAACTTTCTAGAGGCATTCAGTGTAATTTTGTGTGTACACGTTTTCCTATTTGTTAAATTATTTTTTCCTTTGTTTGTTTCATAACACTATTTTTGGGTAACTTTGATTGTCTAATTTCATTTTTCTTAGGTGGGCTAAAGTAACATTTCGTGTTTTTAGGTCTGTTCCAAACACTGGCTTGGTACAAATTTCTTCTGTATTTGCCCATCTGACTTTCTTCGTGTATTATTGCTCTTTCTTCTTATGCAGACCTCTATCAAATGTTGTTCTTTATTAGCTCTTATTTCATCAGTTTTTGACCAGATTTGCATCACCAGACTTACTCTCTTTATTCCATTGGACATTTTGTGGACGTGTTTTTTGTTGCTGTAGTTGATGATATTGATTTATGTTAAGCTAAGCTGTTTCTACGCTTATCTTGGAAGATTCTGGTTGTTATGTCGCTTTCTTTTTAAGCTATATAAATATGAGTGTTCTTGTGGGGTTTTTAACATTTTGCATAATGTCCATAATAGTTATCTTAATTCGTGCTTATATACAAGTTCTTTTCTCTTATTAGTATAGGTATGCAAAATTTAATAATTTTATTTGCATAGGGCTTAACAATTAAGTGATTGGTTTTGAGCATGTTCCTTTTAGTCCACTTGTACTAGCTAGGTCGTATGTTTACTCAGCGTAAACTTTGTTTGTGTTGACAGCTATAGTTTCGGAGAAGAGCACATGTAGTATTTTAATTGTCTCTACGCTCATTGCTTTCTTCTCTCGTTAGGGTACTTACATGCTGGAGTGTATTGCATTAAAGTGAACATTACGAAAAACGTTTGGTGCGTCTTTTTCTATACCTTATTTTCTTTTTCATTCAGTTTAAAAATTGTATGTCGGGCTGCTTTTTTGAAATACTTTTTGGAACAATGCTAATCCATGAACTGGATCCGCCGCGCAGCGCTCTACTGGTGTACTGTATAGTTGGGAGTAAATCAAGTAGTGCTTTTGGCTTTATTCTTGTTTTATACCGGATTGTTGGTGGATCAGAATAGCTGAAAGAACACACACACACGAATTAGGAAAATAACAGTCTACTAGACCATAGTGTTGATCTCATTGGAAAATTATTCATTAGAAGTTACGACTGTCAGTGAGGATTCAGCCGGTTTCGCACTTCGCAGAAGTGAAGTTCACATTCAAGACGATCGTGGTTATGCTGTTCAAGTTATACTTTTGAATATAGCTTCGGTTTCGTAATGGTAAACAAATTGATTATTAACCCGCGTACCTATTATTATGAACTTCTTGGTAGTCATTGCTATCAGTGACGAGTTGATCTGTAAGATCGATATCACGGACTATTGACTGGCGGTTCTTTTAAAATAAGGTTTTTTGAACTACTAGTTTTAGTAACGGCCAATGAATCCTCTATTTTAGTTGGATAAACCAATAATCCGAGAATTAAAGCATATAAAATATGGTAGTTTTGGTTCACTAAAATCGGTACCGATGTATTTGTCAGTTTGATTTTTAGAAATGATATGTATTTGATAACAATTCTTTAAATCAAGTTTGTGAGCTTGAAGTAAACACCAATCCCATTGGATTTAACCAGTCGTCGAACAACATAACAGCTGGCGGTAGTTTTGTTATGTTGTTCGACTGGTTAAATACAATGGGGTTGGTGTTTACTTTAAGCTCGCAAACTTGATTTAAAGAATTTTACAATGATTGCTTGAGTACACCTTGTTCATATAGTCAGTAAAATGAAGACAAGCTAACCTTTTTGGCATTTTGTGCCAATTTGGCGTTTGTTGGTTCATGCGCCTATTTAGGTCAAACTCACGATTATGGCTGACGGAACCACCAACTTTAATTTTGAAAAAGCATAAAAGTGGGCACTGGATTTATCGCTATTTTGATTTTGAAATATTTATTTATCGTGTCACAATTTATGTTTCACTCAGTTAATCTGGGTTTTGCACTATTGGGAATGCTAATTATAAAAGTATTTGGCGTTTGAATACGAGCTGATATGTCTGAAAAAAGTGATTGATTGAAGTTACTCATGGAGTTGTTACGTGCAATGTTAAGATATTTTTATGCAAACTCAATGTAAGTTAACACTTTACATGTTTAATTTTGAGTGTAGATATTTTAGTTTACTAGTACAGTTGTCCAGGTGTTTCTTGACTGTTTTTTGCAGATTTATCTGGCCGATTCTCGATTACTGGAGTATCTGATTTACAATTTTGTCTTATTATCATATGTGAGCTGTCTTGGAACAGTTTATGTGTTAATTGCTACCGAAATATCGGCAAGCAAAACCGGTATAATTAAACGGTAGGTAAAAGTACATAGGCATTTTGCTACGGATGTTTGGCTTCCGCATAGCCATACAATATTATTCTTTGCTGTAAATATGTACAACTTAACCGCGCAGCAAAACCTGGGACATAAGAAGGACTACATTCATGTTCTGTTGTTTTCAAATGATTAGCATTCGTTCTTGCCTCTGGTAAAGCTTCATTATTTCTGTCGATTTCAGTTTTGTGAATTCGAAAAATCACACAAAACTGTTTTTAAAATTTTTATTAGAAACTGTGATAGAGTTTGATTAAAATCGACTAGAATGCTAAATGGACAATTGTTTGAGTGATGAGAATTATTTTAATCATGTTTACGGGTTTGATATAAGCAGCAATCCTATTTATTTAATTAGTATAATAACAGTAAGAAATTACATACTGTTGCCTTACCGACGGATTTTTGTTTAGTCTGTGATTTCCAAGTCCGCAAGTTTTGGAAAATTATTCGTTTATCCCACGTATATTTAGTGCAGTTTCGTCTGGATAACTGTTGTTTTGTTGGTACGGTGAGCTTGTTGAAGTGGTTAAGTACTATTTTCTTAATTAAGTAATCCCTTCCCCCGAGTACAAGTCTGCAAAGTAAAACTGTCTAGTAATTTTATTTCAACTGCACAATTTATGCTGTTTTGTCTACACATTCAATTCATCAACTTTTTTGCATTTATTCTAATTATTTAAAAAAGCTACACTTTCTACTAAAATACCCTATGAAATAATTGCTACGAACATTGGTTGCCTTATACTATTTTTACTGAAATATAGATCTAGATTTATAAAATAATACAATAAGCATTTTGTTTAGTTCTTTTTTCTTCTTTAATATTTATCAACGCGGAATTGTTTTGCTTGCATTTCATTGAGAATAGAAATATGAACGTCTCGGTGTCACGAGTAGTTATTGCGCAATAATCGTGGCTTAAGTGGAAATTCGTTTTAGAGATCATGGTCTATCTCTTAGTGGACAATTTGTCTTTAAAATTCAGATCTGCTGGAGAGGCTCAAAACAGTGACAGCTGTGTGTTCCTCAAATTTGCTTGCAGTCAGGAGTCATGTCAACAGTATCGCATATGCATTACTACAGAAATCGACCGAAACATACTTAATGAATAGAAATTTCAATCTTTTGTTCATACGCACATCTAATTGTCTATATTTGAAATAACAATTCAGATAATTGTATATAAACACTTACACGAACTGGGAACTGGGTTTTCCGCGCGGTGAATTTTAGAACACAGGCAGGTGCAGCAGACAGTGTGTGTAAATTAAGATTTGTGTTGCGCATTCACATATGACTAGCCAAAGCTTGTCATGCAAAAATTGCGACATATCAGCAGGACGATTTTGAATATTAATTAAGGCGAGGTGTGCGAGCATGTTTATCAATTTGGAAGCTATTGATATAAACAGATTTTATCCAGCACATGCTAATGAGGTAACGTTCGCCAGGCTTCTGCTCTGTAATTGTTTTACACTAGATTTCTACAAATATCTAAAGATTTGAGTGTTTCGAGAAAATTTAGACCATTTTGCAGCACATGACTGTGCCCGTTTTTAAATTGCTGCCGTTTCTTCTACGGTGCTAGTAATTTTCTATAGATATCCCGGTAGAGGGTTGTATAAATGGTCCAATACAATGCTCCGACCAATGTAATCAGCAATCTTTTAATGTATGCGAATATTCCTGCAGCTCAGCTGATGAAGTAGTAAATCAAATTAACAAAGGTAGAGTTCTTTTAGGCAGAGCTTTGTTAATAATTTATTAAACTTCACCTAGACCAGATGTAGTGTTCCTCTATCTCCAAATGTATGGATTTGTTACCCAGTACTGCATTTGCACATATTTTTATTTGTTTATTATATATGATATATATATATATATATATATATATATATATATATATATATGATTTAAAGTTTATGGCTGGACTTTGATGTTATCTGTGTCCTCGAGATAAACTAAGCATTTCTTAAAGTAACAAAGGCAATTAATCAAGTAGACAAATTTCGTTCCTAGTGGGAAGTTGTCAAATACTTTTCAAAATTTGCTCCCACGGAGGCTCAGATCGAGGCACATCCGCTTCTGACTCTGGCATTAATAACACTGCGCTACCTCTGCCGCACATTATACCATTTTAAGTCATTTACAGACCTATATTTTGGTTAGCCTAATTGGCATTTCTAAATTGGCATCTCGCATCTGTCATTATGGAACTGACACCATGCCATCCGGGGAAATGATATTAAATTGACGCTTATACAAGATTTTTTTGATATATATTTCATTATTAATTCAATATTGGTTAAAGTATAAAAGGCAATTAATCGAGTAGACTAGTTTAGTCATTATTGGGGCTTAATCATATATATATATATATATATTCTTTATAATTTCCATGTCTTTTAATTTAACAGTATTCTTATAATTAGGAAACACTAATAACAAAGTGGATAAAGGCCATTTATTTCGTGAATAATAAATATGTGTGATTGTATAAGAGATGATTAGTATTCACGAAATAAATGGCCTTTATCCACTTTGTTATTTGTGTTTTCCTAATTATAAGAATATATATATATATATATATATATATATATATATCTCACCGACTTCATCAAATGTAAACCACGACGGTTTTATGTAACTAGATGTATTTATGATGTTAAGCACTCAAACATTTCGCTGGTATTTTTCTTAAAAACAATTTATTATCAAAATTCGCACGAAATTTATCCTTTTTGTCTCTGCAAGTTCAACTTTTGCTAAAGATTTATTAAGTATTTGGCCACTGAAATTGTAAGTATGTATTAGGTGTTGCGAACCTAGTAACAATTTAGTTCAGTTGTGAGCAGAAGGATAAACCAAAGGCAGCATGAACGGAAAGTATAATCTCATGCACATTCGTTTCGTGCTTACTGGCGACTCATCAGTAGGAGCCTGTATTACGCCCTTTAACCACTATGTATTTGGTCGAAGAATGTGGGATAATAGGACGGTACAATCCCATTATTCCACGATGGATATCGCACGAAATTTGATCGCTTTTTCGGCATGGGAATAATGGCCCACTTCGCTTTGAGGAACACGCACAGTCTTCTTATTCCATACAGTACGAAAAAGTTTATTCAACGCCTCAAATCCTTAAATAATATAGATAATTAATTTAAATCATGGTTGATATAAACACCTGTCCCATTATCTACATAAAGTTGTCAGTATAAAGCAAGCATTGTATAGTATAAAAAACGCAAATTCATCCAGTGAACAGTTACGTTCTTATTTGGAACTAATCACGTACAGTGAATGTAACTGGGCACGTCTCTTCCGGAATCTAACCACAGAGCCACACTGCCGCATACTTAATTCAATTTGCAATTATATACTAACTAATGTTTCTTGCATAGCTTTTCCTTCATGTGAAGCCTTGATCGCACAAATTTAGAAGTAAAGTTACAACTAACCTCACGCAATATGTCATTATAGAACAGACACCACGCGAACTGGTGACGTGCTATTGAATTGAACAGTCATATACAAAAATGACCTTTGGTTGCGCAGGCGGTAATTACAATTCGTTATTTATACCAAGGATGCGATATCTATATAAACACTGGACCCATTATGTACATACAATTGTCATAAATTAAGTATTGTATAGTGTAGAAAAGGCTTTCAATTGATGTGCACATTCATTTCTTGCTTAATGACGACTTATCAGTAGGAGCCGGAATTATTCTCTATGCCCACTATATATTTAGGTGAGGAATGTGGGAAAATTGCACGGTACAATCTCATAGAAAAATGTGTATACCTGCGGTAGTAGAACTAACTTCATATTAAGTCTTCGGCAATGCGACATCAAAGCCAACTCACTAAAAGTAGTGTATACCTAGCCTTTAAAGGTTGCCAACGCTATGGCTATTGTGTCAGAACCTGATACACGTTACCAATACAATGGTTTTCAAGGTATACTAAAGTTCATATAATTAAACGAACATTGGTTGCGCGGGCGGTGATAACAACTAGTATAATCAAGGTTTCGATCATGATATAAGCACCTGACCAATAATTTACTTACATATGTCAGTATAAACTAAGAATTTTATTGTGTAGAAAAGGCAATTCAACTAGACGTTCGGTTTCGTCCTTATTGGGAACTCATCACGTACTAGCCAGAATCTGCCGCGGACAGGGCTTACACCTTGGCACGTCTGCTTCGAAATCTGGTGCTATAACCACTGAGCCACCCTGTCATATACCACAATAAACAGTACTTAGTTTATACTGATAAATGTATGTATTTATTGTGCGGCAGGGAGGCTTAGTGGTTAGAGCACCAGATTTCGAAGCAGACGTGACCAGTTTCGAACCCTGCCCACGGCAAATACTGGCCAGTACATGATGAGTTCATAATAATGACGAAACCGGTCTACTGGATGAATTGGCTTTTCTACACTTTACAATAGTTAGGTTATACTGACAAATGCAAGTAAATAATAGGCCAGGTGTTTATACCAAAATCGCAACCTTGATTATAATAATTATACTAAAAATCACCAAAATCGAGATTTACACCTAGTTCTGAACACCTGTTACTCAAGCAGATCCATACACTCTGGCCTTGATCGATATCAGTCCGCACTACTTAAAGGTAATCATGACATCATTCATTTAAATATTTAACAGTTAGAAAATGTTTGTTGCGGAGCACTAATGTATATGAAATTGCGTATTGTGTGTTGTGCATCTGGTAAAAAACGTTTTCAAATATAATCATGGATAGGGCCTGAAGCAAATCACCTGAACATGCACCTTGCGGTATTTACAGGATAAGATTGTGTTCCGCGTTTTTAACTCTGATAGTTGTTCTTAATTAGTGATCATCTTTGGTGATACAGGCATACTTTCCGGGTTCGCGACTATTGTAAGTGCCCATGAAAACTGGTCTTTGCAGTGTTCAACACACTCTTCAAAACAACGCATTTTATCCAGTATTAGATTTTTGCTACTATCATTTCTAGTTACACTCTCTTTTAACTGTCTCGGACACATTGCACGAGTAAGTTGAAACAAATTAAGGCTATTACGTAATGCGAACGCTTCTCCCATCTCTTTGGCTCTGCTGGTTCAACAGAATTCAAGATCGGCTATTAGACTATTTCATTTGACGTCTTATGGCTACGAGTATTATAATTGGTCCGGCTTGTATGAATTTGGCGTATGGTTTCGAGAGTCTCCATAGATTTTTCGGAGACCCAACAAATAACTCTACGAGAGCTTATAAAACCACAAAATAGAATCTGAATTGTGAATAGCAGATCTTATGTGCGTCCACAGTAAGTTCAAATTTTCACTTTACATACAAATACACTATAATTTTAGAATATATTCATATTTTTGTTGAAAAGACGACTGTTCGAATGTGCTTGCATCTATTTTAGGTTTATACTCTTTCATTTTGCCGCAGAATTTGAGTGCAACTTGCAACGGGTAAGTCAATGGTTCGAGTCTAAAACGAGCGACAGTCCTGGATGCAACCACACCATCTATAACTACTAGTTACAAAATCTATTTGTATGAATTTGGCTCAGTGGGCGACAATGTTTCGTTCAATTTTTTGTCGAAAAGTGGTATAACCACTAAATTTACAAACATTATGTGTTCAAAGCACAAACACTTCTGGTCACGTTAGTATTAACAACGAATTATGGAAACTTCACTAAAAGCAATTTTATGATAAATGTCATCATGGACCATATTATTCCATACATTGAAGATGCTGGTGTCTAAGTTGACCCTGGGGATAGATTAGTCTATCTTGTCTATGCAGATTATATATATATATATATATATATATATATATATATATATATTATTGTGTGTGTGTGTGTGTGTGTGTGGTGTTTGAGATTTGATTATTGTTGTATTTATGGTTTGAGAATTAATCAGATGTTCGCTTTGTTAGTTGTAGTACTTAATATTGTTATTCATCGAATGTTGCGACCTAATTATTAACGAGTTTCAATACTTTCTTATAAAATTTAATGACCTCGTAGACCTCACAGTAGCATGTACATAAACGTGTTATTTGCATTTGACGGTACCTATTTCCGACAGTTTAATGGTACAGCGTTGTATAACTGCATTATAATGTCTCTAATGGATGCATAAATTCACCACCTTGAGCAATAGAAGCCTCACGCGCGAATATCTGACCAGTGCATACTTTATAAAGTTATGTATATGCTCTACAAATGTTAATCCCATACACAGCAGACCCCGTCGAAATCATGTAGAATGCCAATGAAGCGAATCCAGACATCAAATTCACCGTCGTAGACAAATTGAAGTAGGATCTATTTCTCTACCAGTGCAAATTTGGTTTCTTAGTCGGCTCTATTAGCCTGATTTAAAATTTGTCTATAATTAACATCTTCTGGAATCAAAACATAGTAGGTCGCCTACTTATCTCCTATATGGCGTGCATTGGGCCGATTAGTTCTATATGACACCTGGTCTTCATGCACTACGATCGCTGCCATACAACATCACATGATAACGCCATTGAGCCAACGTAGCTATCGTCCACCAAGTAGAACCTGATTTTGTGCTGTGCTGGCGAATATTCCTTCTTTTATGCTTTGCATTCAAATCGGTTAATCCGGATATTTATTTCAGATTAAATTGCAGAGAATCATCATTGTTTATTCTAATGAAATGATTGTAAAAATCGATATTTTCGTTTGTTCTTCTGTTAATACTAAATGATCTCTAACATTGCACGCGTAAAGAATGCTTCATACTGGCAACAAGCATTTGCACAAGAACCTAGCAGGTAGGTGCCGTGGGGGTGTTCTCCCATTGACGTTGTTGCATGCATTTATTATAAAGCAGATGTGTACAACACGGCTAAAAAATACAATTTTAGATTTTTTTCCAGAACTCACCTCGAATGTAAAATCTGGTATGTTATACAGTCACTATTTTGAAAACCGACGAGCTAAGTTGATTAAACGCACATAATACACGACAAACAGGAAGCTGAAAACGTATACGCTGGGAAACGTACATACATACTCGCACACGCAAAAATTATTGCCAGTTTATATTTTAAATTTGTACTAACTTCTCTTGTTTGTTTAGCTGGCGATAAATAATGTTGCATAAAACAGCCTCAGCTATGCGTAATTATTTTTCGTTTTTAGCTTTGAAGGAGCACTTGGAAATCTGCCTGATTTGGGGTGTGATTTTTATAAACGTTATTTTCAGATATTGTGGAAGCGTCCTCTCCTATGCCAGCTCTGCGCAGTTAAAAATGTTCGTAAATTCACTTCCTTAGTAATCGGATAATTCGTCTTATTTAAACTTACTGAGCATCTATGGCATGTGTGCAAATCAACAATGTTTGCGAGGAACTTATCATTTACATTTCAATTCAGCAGGCGCTTTGTATTATAAAAAAACGTCAATTGTGTATTAGGTTCCCGAGAGGTCACTGCTCTTTTAATTCTTGGAGTTAATATTTCAGGTAATGTGTCCCCTTTAATTGGTATACTGACACACCTTGTCTTTTGGTTAGTTACGGAAGCGTTACATTTTTGCCGTTGTTTGTGTTTCATGTTTGCGTAAGCGAAAGTTTGATCGCAAGCCATATTGAAGCCTCGGTAGTTTTCAATCTGTCTTTATTTACTTGACATGATTGGATTTTTTGTTCACCTTTCATAGCATTGCTCATTTAATTAATATTGATTTATACTCAGAACGACACCTGAGACTTTGTTTGGTTTCATTACTCTAATTTGGTTGTTGCGCCGCAATTCAGCGTTGAAACGTGGACGAAATTAATCTTTGTTTAAAAGACTCTTCAGTGCAGAATTTGTTCATATCTCTGCCGTCTGTTTATATCTTTCGGCAATATAAAACAATATTACAGTTAAATACTGTTTGTTGCGAAGAGCTAATATATATGCAAGTATGTATTAGGTGTTGCGAACCTAGTAACAAATTAGTTCAGTTGTGACCAGAAGGATAAACCAAAGGCAGCATGAACGGAAAGTATAATCTCATGCAATTTCGTTTCGTGCTTACTGGTGACTCATCAGTAGGATAAGACCTCTTTATGATTTTCTGATAGGGTTAAAACTCGTATAGTTGAAAATGGACGCATTGGGTTTCTCTGCAAATGCGTTGGATGTTTGTTTAGTATCGAGTAATCTTTGTGGAGCCCCTTTTTCTCTCCGTAAACTGCACTCATAACCGGGCGATTGATTGCTCTCTTGAACGTAAGAAGCAGGCATGGGTAAAGCATACTGACGCGAGGTTCCGACTCTGAGATCAGGTTTTCCAAATTGTCAAGTTGTAGGTTCTATGTTTCTATTGCAGTCTCGGTTAATTGTCATAAAATTTTCTTAGTTACATGTGTCAAAGTTGAACGGCATAGCTTGTGATACCTTTTATGAAATTTGGTTATTTCCAATGTACCACATGTAAAATCTTGTTCTTTCAAATGCCTCGATGTACCTGCATCTGAGAGAACCATAATGATTTATCTCTCGATGTGGAAGTGACGTCTCACGGCACTTAATTTTATGTACACTTTGTATTTCAGCCATTATTATGCATTTTTAACTTTAACTAAGAAGCACATATATATATTTATTATAAAGCAGATGTGTACAACACAGTTAAAACGTACACGCAAACATGAATTGTGTCCGCTTTAGTGTTTAAATTAACTGCCTCTCTTGATTTCAGAATTATCGTCCTGTTTCTGTAATTTTTTACAACTGTACTGCGTCGCATAGAGAAATAATCTCTCTAACCATTTCCTCTTCATTTTGAAATAATATTTAACATTGGGATTTCAAATTCTCCTATCTGCAAATACGGTTTTTTATCATATGTTCTCTATTTAATACTGAATTATAAATATCCTGTCCAGGTTTCAATGAGGCATCACCTTGTCACCAATGCTGTCACTACCTTCATCTATACATACGTTATATATATATATATATATATATATATATATATATATATACGTCGTCAAAATAAAATTTGTCACACAGACAAGGATGATGATCATACCTTTTCTCTTAAAGTAATGTACTTATATGCGCTGCCGTTTGTTTGATAAGAGTTACGATGTAAACCAGTCTGGACAGAACCATGTGTACACACAGACGCGTACTTGCTTTTGAGAGCGATAAGTACCATGTTTGTTCAAGTGCCGTAGTAGGAAATTGGTACTTAGAACTAGAATAAAAGAAAAATACGATTATTGCACTTTATTTCCTTTTGTATTTGTATGTGACTGCGCTTAGTCTTTTAATCCGTGTGTGTGTGTGTGTGTGTGTGTGTGTTCGTGTGCGTATACGTTATTGCACTTCACTAATGTGACAATTTTCTATTACTGATTCAGACAATGTCAAAATGTTTTATCATTTAGATAGGAGATAAAGAATGACCTTTGGTAGTTAAACATATTGCTAACAAATTGTCGATGACTTTATACGAATTTTTCTTCAATACTGCAGATTTACACATTCGTAGAGAAGATTGTACCGTTCAATCTTCCTACATTCCTCATCCAAGTATATGGCGGGCATAGGGCGTAATACCGGCTCCTACTGACGAGTCTTCAGTAAACACGAAGCACATGTCCACATGGGATTATACCTTCCTTTCACGCTGACTTTGGTTTATCCTTCTGGTCCTATTTGAATTTAATTTTTTCTAGGTACGCAACACGTAATACAAAATGGCATATATATATATATATATATATATATATATATATATATATATATATATATATATGTATATCTGTAGCTAATTGTTATATATTTTGCTAACACTTTGGCTAATTTTCCATTTTTAGTTTTGATTGCCTTTCTGAAGGTAAAATCAGGTGTCGGTACTGGCGTCTAATATTTTGTGTTTGGGCACTCCAACGGCGACATCTTATTGTTTTTGATTGACTACATTTGACTGCTATGGGTGTCTGCCGCACCCTTGTTATTGTCCATCTGCACACCATCGAGTAAAAGTCACTTCTAGAATCATGATTTATTCTGTCCAATGCTACTTGTTGTACATATCGCGTCATAAATTTGAGGAAATTTCATTTGCGTATTTAGGAACACATTTTCGGTTCACAATAACTCAATGATACTCATGCAATCGAAATATTGCTGGCTTTGTACCTATTGAGAATTGTTTTCGCCGCACCAAATCTTTCTCCAAGAGATGATAGATGGTGGGTGATTTGCAGACAGCCTATACCGACTGTGCATCACAAACCCATATCAGTTAAATATGGTCAATTAGAACATGCAAGAAACTGGGACTACTGCGCTCAAAAGGTTGACAAATCGACGACGTGTTATATTTAAATAATGTTTTTGTTGCGGAGAACTAATATAAATGCAATTATGTATTAGTTGTTGCGAACCTATTAACAAATTAGTTCAGTTGTGACCAGAAGGATAAACTAAAGACAGCATGAACGGATAGTATAATCTCATGCACATTCGTTTCGTGCTTACTGGCGACTCATCAGTAGGAGCCGGTATTACCTCCTATATCGCCTAATATAGGTTTACACATTCGTCTAGGGGATTGCACCGTCCTATTATCACAAATTCCTCACCCAAATATATAGTGGTTAAAGGACGTAATACCGGCTCCTACTGATGAGTCGCCAGTAAGCACGAAACGAATGTGCTTGAGATTATATTTTCCATTCATGCTGTCTTTGGTGTATTTTTCTGGTCACAACTGGACGTGTTATTTGTTGCATCTTTTCAAGTAAAATAAATAATTGCTATTTTTATGGGTGGCAGTTAGTTTTTCACTTGTATGACTAATAAATGAATAACAATGGAAACAGTTAGTATGCACGCCGTTGTTGACTTTAGGCTGCCTAAACTTTTTCATGAGGGACTGTATCAATTTATAATTACGTGAAAAAAACTTTACCACAGTTTTAACTGTTATGATTTACTTAACATGAAATAGTTAAAAATTATAGTGTACATTAATGATGAGGGCCGTGGAACTGTTGGTTATTTAAAGCACACATTTATTCATAAACCAGATTTATACATTTCAGTCGAAAATGGATCATTTTTCTACTAGCGTTCATCAAAGCAATCATTGATCACACCACATGTGTTAAGAAATATTTTAGTCAAGTATGCAGACTGGAGATGGAATCCAATCCAATTTTATTAAACTAATCACACAATTTAATAAGCTGCGATTAGTTGCACGGGCTGCGTGTTTAGACCTTCTAATGCCATTATCAGAGCACGACAAAAAATTGTCTAACGAGGATCAAACCGCAATGCATATATAAGAGAAGCGATATTGTTCATGCGACTCTGAGTTCTAGTAGCTTTGCATACTTTGTACTCGACTGAGAATATCGGCTGCGAATTTCCTATGCAGTCACGAACATTCACATTTTTCAGCTTTCGCCACGCAAATATAAACTGAAATTTCATAAAAAATAACAATAATTTCGCAAAAGGCGATAATATTTCTTTGAATGAACTTGTGAGCTTGGGATAAGTGCGACACTACTTTATATTATCAGTTGCACAACGTAGCACAACTATCATCAGTCACAGGCGGTAATGCGTTTCGACCTACCATGATCATTATTAGAGCACAATAAAAAATTGACTATTGAGGATGAAACTGGAATGCGTATATAACTTAGGGAAAATTATATATGCGTCTCTCACATCTAGTAGTCTCGCATTTGTTGGAGTTAACTGAAGTATTGACGACACAATTTCTGTGCAGTCCTGAAAAAATAATTGTTTCAGTTTTAGCTGGAATTGTGAAAGTATTTGATTTAAGCAAGCATTTATTGCGCAGATATTGATTGCAAATTTAAATCAAATTTGCAGATTAGAGGTAAACACGAATCAAATTTCGTTTAACCTATCGCACAGCGCAGCGAAATAACTGCCAGTTGCAGGCACCGACACGATTAAACTTCACATGTTCATCATTAGAGCATGGCAGCGTGCTGACTAACGAATATGAAAATGCATCTATTATATATATATATATATATATATATATATATATATATATATATATATATATATATATATAGATGTATGTATGTATATATATAAGGTAGTTAAAACCCGTTGTCATCTCTACTATTCTCGCACACACTTAGTTGACTTGAATTTTGACTGCACAATTTCAATGCATTTATGAAAGAAGAGTTTCAAAGCTTTTCGTGCTTTCATATAATTTATTTAATTGAAAAATTATTGGTTACCAGGTGATAACACGAAATATTTAGAGTTAATCTGCGGAATGGAGATGAATACCTATACAATTTTATTTAATCTGTGACAAAACGTAGTAAAACTACTGTCAGTTGCTTCCTCTGATGCGTTTCAACCTTCCAAACAAAACTGATTAACGAAGATCAGATCGAAATGCGTATATAAGGTAGCGAAATTCAGATATTCTGTCTCACCATTGGTAGAATCGCATACATTGAAGTTGACTGGAAATGTCGGCTGCATTATCTGTATGCATTCACGAACATTTACTCTACGGTTATATCTGCATATTTATATAAGTAATAAAAAGTAACAATCATTGTTCGCGCGAGTAGTGAAAACATTTATTCATATCAAGTTTGCGAGCTTCATACAAGCACCAATCCCATTTTATTCAAACAATCACACAACATAGCAAAACTAAAGTCAGTTGCACGTACTTTTGCGTCTCGAATAACCATGATTATAAACAGAGCATGACGGGATACTGATTAACGAGGATCAAACGAACATTGGTTGCGCAGGCAGTGATAAAAATTACTTTTAATCAAGGTTGCCAACTTGATATAAACACCTGACCAATAATGTACATACATTTGTCAGTAGAAACTAAGTATTTCATTGTGTGGAAAAGGCAATTCATCAAGTAGACCGGTGTCGTCCATATTCGGAACTCATCAAGGGCTGTTCAGAATTTGCCGCGGATAGGGTTCGAATCTGGACACGTATGCTTCGGAATCTGGTGCTCAAACCTCTGAGCCGGGGTTCGGCAGGATGGCTCAGTGGTTAGAGCACCAGATTCCGAAGCATACGTGCCCAGGTTCGAGCCCTGTCCGCGGCAAATTCTGAACAGTACGTGATGAGTTCCCAATATGGACGAAACCGGTCTAATGGATAAATTGCCTTTTCCACACTATAAAATACTTAGTTTCTACTGACAAATGTATGTACATAATTGGTCAGGTGTTTATATCAAGTTTGTAACCTTGATTAAAAGTAACGAGGATTAAATAGGAAAGAATATATATCAAAATAAAAATAAGATGCATTGCTCTCACCTCTATTAGTATCGGATACGTTGTACTTGACTGGAAACATTGGCTGCAAAATTTCTATAAAGCCCGGAATATTAACTCTGCAGCTATCGCCGCATGTACATAAGTTATAAATTTGAACAATCATTGATTGCGCGAGTAGTGTTAACACTTCATTATATCAAGTTTTCGAGTATCAGATAAGCACACATCGCTCTGTATCTTACCGTGAAATAAGCACCAATTTCATCATTACTTTAATATGTTATAGGCACAAATACCATCGTATATAACTAGTTTGCGCACTTACCAATATGTATACACTTTCACTCCTCGAACGACAAGTTAAAACGTTGTTCTTTATGGGAAATATTCTTAGGAAGATAAGATTGCCAGACAAACACGGTGAGGGTGGAAGACCTGCTGATATAAATCTTGTTTGCATCCTAGTTGTTTAATGTTATATATATAAGATAGCGAATTTGCGTTTACCAGCAATAAAATAATGAATTACATTGTTACCAGTCGACAATTTTTTAAATCATTATACAGGCGAAAATTGTCGATCAACTTATGTTGGCCAAACGACCGGACGGTCTATAAGTGGGATGAAATAATATTGTGAATTGAACGTTTGTGCCAAATTTTGCTAAATATTTTTAAAATCTCACATTTTTGTTCACAGATTTTGACGTTAAGACCGTTGAAAAATGATAAAACAAAAAAAAACGAGTTATTAATTTATGAAGCGTTTTTAATTAACCTATTACAGCTAAATTTATGCATGTAAAATAACATATCTAAAGTTGATTGACCAGAACTGCGGGGTAATGCATTTCATAAATTGATAAATGTTCATAATTATTTTCCTGAAGTTAACTAAGCAATGAAATCAAAGTCAAACAGATCACTCACTAAATATCACATATTCAGATCATTTGATTACATTCTTATTAGGTGAGAAAATTCTCCTGCATAAATCCTTGTATACTGAACCGTAATCTAGCAGAACCACTGAGACATCGTCGAACCAAGGTCTCCACAGAATAAAACTTGAAAGCGTTTTATTTCTTTATTCAGCACACACTTTCTCATTTCATCCGAAGTCAAAAATTATTAATATTCAACAACGTTTCAAATTAAATATTCTAACGTAAATTAAAGATATCTTCTCATTATATAATTCCTCTTAATACTATTTTACATAACTAGTTCATTCGCCGAGTCAGATATAAATGTACATGTTACGTCTAAACCTATTAAACCTACTAAAATGTCTAGTATTCATAAAATTATACAATGCAGTAGTATTAACGGTAAAGAGACATTTATTAACGTATGTGACATTATTCGATCTCGTGGTAACTAGTTTAGTTCAGTCAGAACGGATGTAATACTGAGTATTCTGAAACAAATATTGATAAATTTACAACAGCTCAGTCAATGATGAGGAGCCATGCAGATTTGACTGACGGATTACAAATGAAGCGATTCAAATGCTCTTTAGACTAAACATAGTCGGCAAAGAAAAGAACGTTTACGCAACTACGAGAGTTTTATAACAATCAAATTCCAAACCAGTCGGATATACAGGTGCTCTAATCGCAATTATTAAAAAGGAGTTGTGCATTACAGAAGCAATCAGTTAAAGCATCCTGTCTGCGCAATTATTTTTTTCCAAATTGGAACATGAATTTATTTTACTTCTGAAATGCTTCTTTGTGTTTCTGAATGTACATTTGCATACAACGCTATTAGATTTTTGTTGTACAATGTCTACATTTTATTCAACTTAATTATATTTTTGACTGAGCTTTAACGGACAGTGTTGTATTTCTCATCCCATTTCCATTGTTCAGTTTCTTACTCGATGTCTTAACGGAGCAGTTATTAGATTCCATGAAATTGCTGTGCTTCGCGTTCCTCTTCTAAAACAATCATCAGAATTGGAAAAATTTTCACTCAAACGGATAGCAAATTAAATAATGCAAGTAACCCTTTTAATAAAACACGTAAACTTTATACAAATTGTATGATTCACGTTCTTTACTTTCTTGTCAACATTTAGCCAGAAATATTCAATATACACACTCATATATATATACATATATATATATATATATATATATATATATATATATGTATGTATATATTAACATACGCATCCCAAAATTTCGTATAATTCGTTGTTACATTTTCGTGCATGTCATTATTCCAATGAATGTCTTAATTAACATTCATTATATTTCATAACCCTCATCTTACAGACATGTTTAAAATATGATGAATAACGTGCAACTGGTTATCAATGTAAGGTTATATATTATTAGTTTGCGAAATAGAACAAATAACAATTTAAATACTGTTTGTTGCGAAGAACTAATATATATGCAAGTATGTATTAGGTTTTGCGAACCTAGTAACAAATTAGTTCAGTTGTGACCAGAAGGATAAACCAAAGGCAGCACGAACGGAAAGTATAATCTCATGCACATTCGTTTCGTGCTTACTGGCGACTCATCAGTAGGAGCCGGTATTACGCCCCTTAACCACTATATATTTGGTAGAAGAATGTGGAATAATAGGACGGTACAATCTCCTAGACGAATGTGTAAATCTGTAATAGTGAAGTTAACATAATCTAAAGTCAACGACAATGCGACTTCAATGCTAACTCACACTCTATAATATATATACCGAGTCTGTAAAGGATACTAACACTATGGCTATTGTGTTAGTAACTGGTACCTTTTTTGAAATCGATGAGTACCGGATACTAACACTATGGTTTCCGAGTCGGTACATGATACCAACCTGATGGAAATAAATTTATGCTAAAGTTCAACCAAATTGAGAATTACAACAATTTCCGAACACCTGTTACTCCAGTTAAACCATACGAAACGAATGTGCATGAGATTATACTTTCCGTTCATGCTGCCTTTGGTTTATCCTTCTGGTCACAACTGAACTAATTTGTTACTAGGTTCGCAAAACCTAATACATACTTGCATATATTTAGTTCTTCGCAACAAACAGTATTTAACTGTAATATATTGAATTGAATGATGTCATGCTTACCGCGAAATGTGATAACTGATATCGATGAAGGCCAGAGTGTATGGTTTAACTGGAGTAACAGGTGTTCGAAATTGTTGTAATTCTCAATTTGGGTGAACTTTAGCATAAATTTATATCCATCAGGTTGGTATCATGTACCGACTCGGAAACCATAGTGTTAGTATCCGGTACTCATCGATTTCAAAAAGTTATCAGTTACTAACTACAATAGCCATAGTGTTAGTATCCTTTACAGACTCGGTATATATATTATATAGTGTGAGTTAGCATTGAAGTCGCATTGTCGTTGACTTTAGATTATGTTAGCTTCACTTATTACAGGTTTACACATTCGTCTAGGAGATTGTACCGTCCTATTATTCCACATTCTTCTACCGAATATATAGTGGTTAAAGGGCGTAATACCGGCTCCTACTGATGAGTCGCCAGTAAGCACGAAACGAATGTGCATGAGATTATACTTTCCGTTCATGCTGCCTTTGGTTTTATCTTTCTGGTCACAACTGAACTAATTTGTTACTAGGTTCGCAAAACCTAATAAATAACAATTTAGTTTGTACTCACGATCAGTGAATGAAATCATGGAGATGGATAGAAATCGTAGAAATCAATTATTGTTTTGGAATCATGAAAGCTTTTGGAATTAGAATGCATGAAAGTTGAGGAAATCTGAGAAAGCTAATCGAACTGATTTCAAAAGACCACCTGCCAAACTGAATACTTCAGGTCTAAATTTAGAATAATTATAAGATATTTACTCTAAGGATTAGGACAGCCTAATTAAATTAAAAAAAATGAAAGCATTTTGAAGATTACTCAAAGTAGTATACTAAGTGTATATTTAAGATGAGTGAATGAAACAGATTGAATTCGCAAATTTATCATTGTTTTAATTCTTTACTCTTGATAACAAATTCATCCGATTCGACTTATCTGCTCATCCTAAAAATAGACGAAGAGTCGTTGAAAGTTTGGCCAAGTATTGTTTCAGTTCGTAATAGATTCATTAGACTACTCATTGATTATATTTCAATCAAAATTCTGATTTACCTGGTTAATCTTCTGTGGTTATCTATGTAGATGAGTCTGCTGCCTTCCTAAACTACTTGATGATCCATTTTCTGCAAGTGCCTGGTTAGGTCTAATCCATGGCTGTGACCATATTTACGTTGTTTTATGTTCCCCTATTCTGACATTAACTGGACGCATTGTCTGGTTTGCATTCATCAGGTTGCATTCTGTTGTGTTCAAGGAATCTGTTCTTAGATTTTGGCTTATTTGTGTGTTGTTCTTGGTGAGGGTTTGATTCAATAAATTTCTAATGCTACATTCTGCTCCTAATGGTCTAATACTTATATTAAATTTGGAGGTTTGTATTATCAGTGTTTTACACTCATATTTTTTGCTTCTCCTGCATTAACTGTTTAGAATAAAAGTCAATTGTCTTTATTGCTCCCTACATTGCTGTTTCTATATTTTCTTCTGGTTACCAATAGGGATGCTTGTATACATAGACATACGTAATACACCAGCACCGATGCATACTCAGTTAACCTATACTTCCTTTTCTTGTGCAAATTTCCGTTCGTGGTTCAGTTAAGGAGAGAAACTAGCACAATTACCTTGCTCATCTATTCGCAATGCTTTCCTGATCTTTCATTTATAAATAAACAGAAATTTTGCTGGTTTTTGGTGTGGCCTTCGAAATCTGTTTGCTCGACAATTTTTAAGTCAATTTATGTGCGTAAAGATAACGTAAACATTTTTCACAGTCATATTTCTACTGGTGTTTCTCTTGTGATGTCCGACCACCTTCAACACTGTATCACTTATATAACTTATTAATAGAAAATATGCACAAAAAACCCAGCCACTAACTTGACAACACATCGTTTATTTCACAATTGATATTTAAAGCTGTTATATCTCGGAGCCTGTGTGCGTTTCCCTTGTCAAATTGATAGCATAATTGACTCCATCGCCATGCACATTTTTGTATAGATGCAGCTCACCTGGTAGATCAGTGCCCTTCCTACTACGGACTCGTCTGGTACTTACCGGATTTGCTGGGCACTGCTCTCGAAATGGGGCACATTCTTTTTCAGAGTCTATAAACTCATTTGCTGGACCATCCAAACCGCGAAATAAATGAAATTTCAGTTTCGGGCAGTTTATGTTTTTGACCAGGTGGAGCCTATTCGGCGTATCTTTTTACCTAAACTGTCAACTGACCAACCCCAATCTTTCATTATAGAAATTACGCCATACCACGTGGAGAATATATAATTAATCAAAGTAAACTGACAGAATTGTATTACATATATGACATTTAATTGACAATAGTATGCCTCGATTCAAATCCTGTCTACGTCAAATTCTTGACCATATTTAAAGAATTCTAATAAGAACCACACTGGTCTACTGGATGAATATCCTTTGCTGTCGAAAGTAAACTCCTGCCATTATACTTATATATATATATATATATATATATATATATATATATATATATATATATATATATATATATATATACCCTATTCAGTTTGTTGACAATCCGATTGAATGCTTGTTGATTCTACTCGAGGGCCTGTTTGGTCTTGCCTGGATACTAGTAAATTGTTGTTGAATTTTGTTATTCTTGGCCAGTCGATTAGAATATCATGTTGATTAAACGTATGAATATTAAGGTCAGGCGCTTGTTGTTATATATATATATATATATGTATATATATATATATATATATCGTATATTTATGATAATTTGTTCGAGTTTTCTTCATGAAAAGCTTTGAAATTCGTCAAATTTTCTGTGTGATTCGTATAAAAAACCCATAAATTGTTTGTTTTTTTAATGATTTTATAAATTTGAAACGCAATTTCTGTGTTAGATTTGAGTGGTTTGTGTTGATCGATTGCTTTTTAATATGTCCGATATATATGTTGCCATATATAAATGAAAATTTGTAAGCTATGACGGATTTAATGGGAGTAAGCAATTGAGCTTTATCGTCCATATTTATAATTCTAACGTTTATTTTGACTTTTGCATTTCAGAAATATGCTTTCGTGATTCGATTTAACTCTCGAACATTTATCCAGTCGGGTAGGTCGCTTTTAAATGGTAAATTAAGGCAGAAATGTTTTTGGTAACCTCCATAATCCGTATCGGATGAGGTTGTTCATTGGCAAAATTTTCCTTGGAAAGAATCGCTCTTCCTAGATCTTGTATTAAAGCAGATCTTCCTGACTAGATTTGCTAGGATGTTAATTAAGTTTCATTTTTCCTACTTGGCTATACTATTGACCTTGTGGATGTATTGACAACAAATGTAAATTTTCACTGAGTAACGAGATGCACAAGTAAGAAAACAAATTTCTTAATTATTCATAAATCAAAGTAGAAGAAAATTTGATATATATGAACGAGGCTTTTTATGCTTCCGGCCAAAATATTAAAAAGTTCTATTTAAATTACACTACCCAAACACTGAGACTAACCCATTCACGCTCACACATTCTCACGCATTTCTAGGAAACCATTCGTTCGCCCGTTACAAATAAATACAAAAAAAACTAAAAATCAGTATTTCTTCCATTTATTTAATCAAAAAGAAATCAATGGCATGTATATTTAAAAGATTGTAACTGTGCTGTTAATTATACACGGAATGAATTGCGATTTATACAAAATAAACACTCGGTTATCAAAATTTTTTCTACCTGAATATATAATGCTTAACATTCGAAGGCAAAGTGTAACATAAATAAATAAATGAGCAAAAATATACATACTGAATTAAACTATTGTGTTCGAATTAAATTTTATATATTTCCTGATTAAAGTAAACATAACAACAGTATTTTATTCATAATACTAGTTTAGTTTATATTGGGCACGCATCCGTAGTATCTAGAATGGCTGTGAATAGTGAATAAACCTAGGAACAATTAGTTAATGCTGATTCATTTTATACTCTACGCCACGGAATCCGCAAAGTGAATGACGTTTGTTAGTGCTTTATCGGATTTTGTTTTCGGCCAGTCTTTATTGTAGTTAAATCTTCGTCAGTATCTATTTGTAAGTAAAGTTCGAACTGGGAGGCCCCGATCTGTCATAATAAGACAAACACTATGCTTCCTGGCAATCGAACTGGTTAAATTCATCTCCATCCAAATTGGTCAGTATAGGACCCACTCGTTTTCCATAATGGAGTCCGCATCTGCATCATAGTTCTTGGTTGGAAATCCTGTTCGAAATGTCATCGAGCCGAGTTCAGTTGCAACCATGTTGCAGATATCAAGTCATCTTTGTAACTTTCTATTCTTAGTCGAACATATTTAGCCGCAATGTTTGAAGGGAAGCTGTGTTATCGATGTTGCCTTCCCGTTAAGATGGCATAGTCAAAATGGTGTTGCGTAGGGTTTTAGCTTTCCTCATTTCTGCGTTTTTTATCAAAATATCTTCATAATATCTACATCCCTTCCTCCCTCCCCCACCATAGATCCCTCTTTTTAGCAATTTGTGTTCCTAAATTATTATTTTCATATGTTTGACCACTAGAATCAACTTTGGTCTCCTGCGCAACATAGTTATTGGTTGGAAGCTATGTGTGATATTGCATCGATTAAAGCTCAGTGGCGAACGTTTTGCAGATTTATAGTAGAATCACAAATTCATATATCTCTCTTTAATAATTTGTATGTTAAAATTTTTATTTTTTCATTGTTGCAAACATTTTTTGCTATTCTTCTTACGGATATATGGCAGTGAAATATTATTTAATAATGAATTTTAGGCATGATGAAAATGATGATAATGACCTAGGACAGTATTTGTTTATATTGATGTATTTGGCATCTAAAGTCTTCGATTACATATGGTTGCATATCTCCTCTTACTTACCTTTCCAGTACATGCATAAACAGCCTAGTAGAGGAATTGCATTTGCCATCTGATATCCTTTGTGGGTTGTCGCTTTGCACCATCAGTTTCGCAAAGATCCGATTGATCCTCAATTCTCAATACGCATAGAAGTTCTTCTTCGTGATTGCTGGATGGTGATTCGTCCCTTACCTCCGAAGGCTTCAACATCGTTCATACTAACCACTGGAAATGAGGTACGATCTAATCTTTGTTGACTTGCATTTACAGTGGCTAGTATGAACGATTTTGAGGCCTTCGGATGAAAGGGCGAATCAGCACACAGCTACCACGAAGACGAAATCGATGCCTATTTGGAAATGGGGATCAATGGGATCTTTGCGAAACTGATAGTGCAAAGCGACAACCCACGAAAGAAAGTCATGGATACTACATATGTGACGCTCGCACTGCGCAATCATTAAATTAATTACTGATATACTCAAGTGTGTATTAGGTGTTGCGAACCTAGTAACAAATTAGTTCAGCTGTGACCAGATGGATAAACCAAAGACAGCTTGAACGGAAAGTATAATCTCATTCACATTCGTTTCGTGCATACTTGCGACTCATCAGTAGAAGCCGGTATTACGCCCTTTAACCGCTATATATTTGAGTGAAGAATATGGGATTATAAGACGATACAATCTCCCCTGACAAATGTGTAAACCTGCAGTAGAGTAGCTAACATCGTATAGTCTCGACAATGCGACTTCAACGCTAACTCACACTATATAATATATATACCGAGTCTGTAAAGGATACTAACACTATGGCTATTGTGTTAGTAACTGATACCAACATTATTGTACCGAAAAGGTACATGGTACTAACACTATGGTTTCCGAGTCGGTACATGGTACCAACATGATGGATATCAATGTATGCTATAGTTCACCGAAATTGAGAATTACAACTATTTCTGAACACCTGTTACTCCAGTAAATCCATACACTCTGGCCTTGATCGATATCAGTTATCACATTTCGCGGTAAGCATGACATCATTCAATTCAATATATAACAGTTAAATACTGTTTGTTGCGGAGAACTAATATATATGCTTTACTGATATACTCTTTGGTTTACGCTGACATCCGTATTAAAAAATAAGGCGAAATAATGACTGTCTTTCAGGACGAGAGCGATAAAAATGTGAACATCATCAGGCAAGAATGACCATAATTATGCGGTGGTAAAACAATTGCAATTTTATTCAACTCATAGCTTACGTTGTGTATGGCCTGAATTACATGGCATTAAGCCAAATGCTCTCACATTTGAGGCTCGAACGCGGAAATCCTGGCTACTACTGAGGTGTGCTCATTACGAACAAATCCGTTATAGGAGATGAGTTACAGTTAATATCTTATGCAATAATTTTATTAGGTTATACCAAAATAAATTGATGGACTGAAAAATTTTGCCATGATTGCTTTGCGAGTGAAATACCCTAATAATAGCCAGTTTTTTATTGTCTAGATATACAGATTTTGCAATGAGGTCTCATTCTGAATAAATAAGTCTTCAATATAAGCATACATTTATAAAGTTTAAGTCGAAGCACCGGTGCGAATTTCCATAGTGAATAAGTTAATATAAAATTCAGAACAAAGAAAACCATGTGGTTGGATGCCAGTGACCAAATTCCACTTCCCTCCAAGTCCTTCAAAGTCTACAATTTCCATGTATGTGCGATAGAACATATATTTGACGTGAAAAACAGTGAATAATCAAAAGAATTCAATAACATTTAGCACAGAAATTGATTAAAGGGAGCTAGCACCGACAGAAATCTCAGCTATTTCCGAGCATATATTTGAAACGGGACACCTAACCAACCTCAAAAGGTTGTTCAGTTCTACACAAATCAAAGTCCGACAAAGCATTATACGTATACGATTATCTCTATAAAAACAGCAATTGCCTGGCCTAAATATTTAAATGTTCCACTAACAACATATTTGAAGCGACTTGCCGCGAATCACAAAACCAAAAAATATTTCCTAGCGTCAAGTAGGACCAGGACACCGTTTGAACCAGCGTCAACAATCATTCAATCGGATTGGCAATAATCTGAAGTAAAAACAGCCGCGTTAACGGCATCACCATTATCATTAACGGTGTTAGAATTTGCACAAAACATGACCAATAAATTCTGCAATCCGCACACCCTGCGCTGTTACCAAGAGGATAACAAGAAACTCAAGCAAAGTGATATACTAAAGGTCATAAACGGGAAAAATACATTCGAACACATATATCTAACACAACGACAACCTTTAGATACAGTTTGTTTCGGAAAACTAATATATATGCAATTATGTATTAGGTTTGGCGCACCTAGAAACAAATTATTTCAAATATGACCATTAGCATAAACATAAGTCAACCTGAGCAGAAAGTATAATCTTATGTGCACATTCGTTTCGTGCTTATTGGTGACTCATCTGTAGGAGCCAGTATTACACCCTTTACTCACTTTATAATTTAGTGAGAAATTTGGGAAGAATGAACGGTACAATCTCCCAAAAGAATGTAGCGTCCAAATGTACCACATTCCTCACCCAAATATATAGTGGGTATAGGGCGTAAACCGGCTCCTAATGAAAAGTCGTTATTAAACACGAAACGAATGTACACATGAGATTATACTTTCCGTTCATGCTGACTTTGGTTTATTCTTCTGGAAGTATTTGAACTAATTTGTTTCTAGGTGCTCAACACCTAATACAAAACAGCGAGAACCTGGCTAAATCTCAATCCAACAATAACTGGAATGCAGGCACAACTTTGTAACACAGTAAGAATGAACCCATTACGCACACATACACACATAGACACATACTAACACGGACTCACAACTCATTCGAAAAGAACCACCAACAAGAAATTGAAAAAAAACTGAGGGTCATACTAGGACTCATCCACTTGTTTATTATTGTTTTTTATTCCTAGGCAATTAACATTATATATATATATATATATATATATATATATATATATATATATATATATATATATATATATATATATACCATCTGATTGAAGAGATACCACATATCTTCCATCTAATGGAAAGGCAGACGCGAAAAAACCAAATTGGCATATGCCCTATATTTGCGTGTAGTGTGCGGACTGAGTGGCGCAGTGGATATAACCTTAAATTCCAAAGCGTATGTACTCCAGATCGAGACCCGTTCATGTTAATTTCTGGACAGTACTTGAAGAGTTCCAAATAAGGACGACAACGATCTATTGGTGGAATTGCCTTTACTACCTGATGCAATAGGTGGTCTACACTGACAAAATACATATGATCCAAATCCTGCCAGTATATTTGAAATCAATGTTACTTCCTCAAGGGCTTCCTTTAAAATAGCACCATTCATTGTATTTTTGAGGGTTAAATATTATTATGCAAGTGTGTTGTTGAATTGTAGTATTATAGTTGTTGAAGGCGAGATTTAAATGATTATTATTATTATTATGAATTTTCTGAAAGGGAAACGCGTGGTCCAGAAAGAAATATATCTTTGAACCATGAAAAATGGCAGCCAATTTCCGGTTAATGTAACAGTACATTTTTATTTAGAATTCGGTTAACTCATGCATTTCATACATTTTGGATACCACACTAGAAGAAATCGTACATAGCTCGAAACTGACGGAATGTAAATTTCGCTTATTTGAGATTATTTGTAAATATGGTGGTGAGCTGTATGAATATGTTTAAGTTTAGTTAATTATATATACTTATGTATAGTAAGGCGAATATATATCTAAGCTTGGCTAATTGCATAAAGATAAGTATTTTTCATTTTTTTCAACACAAGTGGTTCGTTAATGTAGCACTACTTTCTGCGAAAAAGCTTAACCAAAACATGGAGAAATTATGATATTATACATTTATATGAACTTATATATGTTCGTGAATATATAATTGTGACAAATACATTAATTAGGAAAAGTCGTTGTTCTTAATTTTCTACCAACTATTAATTTAGTTTTTTTAACAAACATAGTTATTAATTAGTTTAGAACCATAACAATTTTTTCAACTTTTCTCGAAGGTCAGTAGAATCATTAAGCGAATAGTACAGATCTACTATCCCTTTTATGTTGCTATTATGTGTGCATACTAATAATCATAAACTTTGTTTCAGACAAACTCTAGTCGTTTTTTTTTCTACATTTTGTTGGTGCAGATTCATGTTTAGACTTGACTATTAGCTTTAAATGATTACTACCAAGTCATATTTTAGCCTTATTCCGTTTTAGTGCTCAGTCTCTCCCTCTCTACAAATGTGGTGCTCTTTACGTTTCATTCAGTTTTAATTTGCTTTTATCTCACAATCATATTGTACTATTTGAACGTAGTTGGGAAGGTTAAAAGAAAAGCTGAAGGTCATGTCTATCCAGATCCATACTAACATTAAATCTAGGTAAGTACACAGAGAAATGTCCCTGAATAGATTTACATGTGCGTTGTCACTGTGGAAGGCGAATACGCCGCACTTGAATAGTTATAGTGATAATAATGATGCTGATGATAATATTAATAACACTAGAAACAGCAAAAACTAAAGTTCACAACAAATTTACGATAAAAGTGAATATTTTGACGGGCATAATAATAAATAAATGTAGACTGAATTATTATGGCCTACGTTAACTATAAATTTATGTTTAAACAGTTATTTACATTATCAATTTTGAAATTCACTCGTCTGGATAAACGTTCGTATATTTTACAAATTACAGAAATATATATATATATATATATATATATAAATGTATATGGAACGAAATCTATAAGATTATGAATCCAACAGGTAACTGATTAGAGAAGAACTTGTTACACATGCAGATTACACGTATTACACTGCTTTAGTAGCGCATGAGATGAGCTGTCTGATTGAACTGAAAGTTCACAGATTGTGTTCCTTACTGTGGTAATTCTGGCTACCAAAGGTTAGTATCCAATAAAGTCGACAACGATCTAAAAACGAATTAAATTCGTAATTTTATGCGGTGTTTAATTCATACCAACAACGTACACATATATAATATACAGTCAAACGCCGTCGTCATAATTTAATCCAATGTCAATTCGCCAGATTACATGCTGCCTGCCTTATAATGATTGATCTGGGCCTTTTTGTTGGACGTTCACATCAAAATGGATAAGCCTGTTGGAAAGAATTTAAAAATTTTAGTTGGTGTGTAATTGATAACTAGCAGCAAATCGCGGCCTCCACAGCGTAGTGAAGGAGTTTGGCGAAAACGAACCAAATGCTTTTTGGTTCGAATACCGGCTGCGATAATGTTTGGTGATAATTAATTGTGCACACTAGTAGGAGTCCGGTGTTGTTGACTTATTAGATTTCTTTTCTTACGAGATACTTAGCATATAACGTCAATAGAATATTAACTTAGAGCATAATGTTTTGACATAATATGCATTAGCTGGTCAGACCAATGCCAGCATGAATGAAGGACATAATCTCGTTTGCACATTCGTTTCGTGCTTATTGGCGACTCATCAGTAGGGGCCGTTAATTCGCCCTAAACCCATGAGAAATTTTATCACGAAATGTGAGACAGTTGGATGGTAAAATGCCATGCGAGTATTTATATTTAATTAGTAATAGATTCAACTTAAGATCAAGTATTCAGAAATGCGAATTTTAGGCCAGCTAACTATCTATTTTTTGTTCAATAACTGTAAGGGATACCATTACTATGTTTTTGGAAATAGGCTAAATTTAGTCCAAACACACACTAATAGTATTCTGAACAACTGCTTCTACAGCAAAGCCTTATACTTTGGCTTCATTGATATCAGTTCTCACATTTTCGTGATAATCATAACTTCTTTCATTGAGTAATAAACAATTTATATATTCTTTGTTTCTTAGATCTAAGTCATATGTAATTCTTTTGAAATGCGAGCTTTAATAAAATTCATTGTACCCTTCCTGTGTGCAAAAACAAAAGAAATTTTATCAGATATAAGAAAATTTTCTTTCGCATGGTCTTCTCAAATATCTACTAATGAACATATCTTTATATATAAATTGGAAAGCAAAACAAGATAGAAATATGTGAACATAGAGAGAGTGTGAAAAATAGAAACCAATCAAATTGCGTGCGTCACATCCAGTTCAAGCTCAATGCTTGTACGTGCTTCTTCTGCTTACATAAATCCGGCTGCAATTTGTTTATCCATAAGGCTTCGTATGTGGCTAGCTCCCTTTTGTTTTTGCATTTAGTAATTACTTTGAATGCTACGTCTGGAGAACATACGTGCGATGTTTCGATGATGTGTTGCGCAATAGCAGACGTGTATTCACCATTTGATTTAAAACAGGCGTTCAAGTTGCAATGTTCTCTCATTCGAGTAATTAACCGTCTGGTCGATCGGCCTACGTAAGTTGATCGACAACTTGCGCATGTATATTGGTAAACAATATTTGATATCGACATTAACGGCTGTTTCTCTTTGATTGCTGGTAAAGGCAAGTGTGTTACCCTAAATAACACTCGTAGTTTGGCTGCATTAAATGTGCGTGTCAATGCTGCTTCAACTTTCTTTTGTGCCATTCGGGAAACTGCATCCCCCTTAAATGGGATGTTTAGGTAGACATATAAAGATATGTTCATTAGTAGATATTTGAGAAGACAATGCGAAAGAAATATTTCTTATATCTGATAAAATTTCTTTTTGTTTTTGCACACAGAAAGGGTACAATGAATATGTTATTATTTTTTAAATGCTACTACTCTTTACAGCTACTGCGCATATATAATGAGTTGGCTTTCAAGTCGCATGGCCAAAGACTTTATATGATGTTTATTCCATACCTGTTTTATTACACAAACTTATAAGAGATTGCACTGTCTAATTATATGGTTTTTCTTGACCAGATGTGTAGTGGGTTTGAGGTGTAGCACGGGACACTACTGATGAGTCGCCCGTACACACGAAGCACATGTGTGCGTGAGATTATATATTTTTTCCATCTTGGCTTTGGCATATTCTTTTGGTCCGAATTGAACTAACGTGTTGCCAAGTACGCAATACCTAGTAAATTATTGGTTAACCTTTACAGACGTAAATATATCAATGTGATTACATCTAATTTGGTCACGGTTGGTTTGTGCTGCGTTGTGAGGACTTACGGTGTCTCAAGTCGACTTGAACGCCGGTGATTTACGTGATAAATAAAAATAAACAAAGCGGCTGAGACTTTGACTGTAATTTCAAGGTACAATTTATAGTTTATCCATTATTAATAGAAGCGAAATCGCTAAATACTTTACAAATTGGAGGATTAAATATATTCCTAACAAGCGTTTCTGTACAACTCAGTTTTAAAGGCCAAATTCTATTGTCGCTATCCATTTTGATTTAAATGACGTATTTTCAATATAAGTTGAGCGATTGAACTCGCTCAATATCCAGATAATATTTCTAAACGTAAAGAACTAAATTTTTCGATCAAAAAGTAAACTGGCAAGCATTGGGTTTGCTATTGTGTGTTGTATAAACTAAGTTATAAATTATCATGATTGCCAGAATTTTTCGTTTTGCATTTTGTTCAAAATTTGTAAAGCTCACTTTAATTGGCCTTTCACTTAAAACACGGAAACACCTGAAAATAGCTAATTAAGAAAACTCGCGCATTTCATCCCTTAAAGATGTTCCAATTAATGCTACTTTCTACGGTTTTCTATCAATTTAGACGAAATGATTTGTTAATCCTGATTGCAATGCCGTAAGAGGGAACGCCATTTATCACAATTAGTAAATTTAAAAACATGAACTGATTAATTTTTATTTGTTAATTAATTAAGATGTAAATGCATTATAGGTAAAACTATGGAAGTAATAAAATACCTCAAAATAACATAATTGCATAATTATATAAATAATTTCTATTTCTTAAAATATGTGAATTTTGATTCCGATTTCATCAATCAATGGTCATTTTAGCTGTGAAGTATTTTATCGAAGAATTTTTATGGCAATTATCTTTTTTTAATTCGCTAACAAAGCTTTTTCTGCTTAAATGTGACTTGCTACTTATTACCATCGGCCGACTAGTAGAGTAAGTAGCTTAAACAGCTGAGCCCCAAAATGGAGTTAAGGAACTAAGACGTCGCAATAGGAGGCAAACAAGAAGGACCAGTTATCAACAGCAAGGTGACTCCGAAACTTGTCGTGCAACCAAAATCCATTCTCAATTTAATCTGTGAGTGAAAAGAAAAGTTTGGCAATACCAATATTTTACATATTGGATGCGAATAGCTATCAAAATATTTGGCTTTCATGTTGAAAATTTTTGGCTTTTAAGTGATCTTGGCGTTTACATAGAATGCGTGTCACCTGTTTCCTTTTCTTTTAGGACTCGTGTACGCAATTAAACTGCTAAGCTACTAAATTGTTTTTTCTGCTTTTATCACTAAATCTAAATCGCCGGTCGCAAATTTATGGTTTGTTTACCTTATTTATAACTAATACTCGTTTTTAATGTCAATGAGAAGATTTCAGTTGTTATTTTTCTTTGGAATTTTTTTCGTATTCTTAATGTATAAACGTCATAATTTATTATTTCAAATAAATAATATAGCATTGCATAACACAAATTAACTTTGCCAAACATGTTCAATGTATTTACCCTATGATAAATCACATTAGATTAGCAAATGGCGAATAAAAAAGCGCTCATTATAGCGTAGCAACTTATCCACAGTCCAACTAATTGAATTAACAACCTTGTAATGCTTCCATGGCAGTTGGTAGATATGCAAAAATAACCGTGTAACAAAGCCCCAAGTATTCAATTTACAAGCAATTAATGTTTGAACGTTTTACATGATTGTTAAAGCAATGAGGAAAGTTGATTTTATTTATTATAGGAAGCAGTTTCGTGTTATGCCATGCTGCATAGAAACAAAAAGTTTCACCGCAGTATTTAAGCCCAAAAACCACATTAGTAAGGGTAAAGAGATATTTTACTACAAAAGTGGACCAATGCAAAGGTAAATGCTTACCATGAAAATGGAAAAAGACTAAAGCGACGCGGGCTACTACTGACGAATAAACTGAAAAAAAATTTTTCTTTTTTACAGACGATATAAGTTGCCAAATATTTGTGATCATTTTGTACTATTAACGTAAAAATATAGGATTTATGAAGTGTCTTATCCATATCCAGTGTGATAATCTGGTGACAATTCAATAAACTAAAGTCTGTCGGCTAATCCACGGTCTAATTGTAAGCTAGTGCTTGTCGGTCAAGTATTTTGTGTGTACGTTGGCGATTTTTTAAATTGGCGCGTATTCATATAAATATACGGCTAGTTGACCGGTTGTCTATAGTCAGTCTTACTGCCAGCAGTATCATGAACTTTGCGAGACTAAAAGCATGAAATTGACTGTTTAAATGGACTTCTTTATTCTCCGTGCTACATTAACTATCATTAGAGAACGAACGCTGGTAGGTTTGCGGGCATGCAATCTTTATCATGTCTAAAGTATCCTGCCTTTGTTGGATAACCAAATGGTCCATTGAAGAACCTGTTAATTAATTTTGGTAATATTCCTGGGACTTTAGCGATGTTGCTCATGTCGGTTTCTCTCATCTCTGTTTATGTACGCATGCTTGGATGTAAAATAATGTAAATGCATTTGACGCTCCCGATGTTCAATTATACGAATGTGTACCTTTAAGTTATGTTATTGTTTCAGAAAGCGGAAGCCTGAGTCCATTAGTTATTTGTGTCATCTAACTTTCTTGAATGTTTGCACAATTCTTAAAAAACATATTTCGCCTTTTCAATATTGAATATTGCCTTTTGCCACATTTCATTTGTTTAAATTTATTACAGCTTCAAAAAAAGTTGATATTTCGAAAGGACTTTGCGATTGTCCTTAAATCTGCCCTCCCGGCAAATTAGTTATTAGAAACTGTCAATTCATATGCTCTTTGATATTTCAATCAAACTTGTCGGTTATCCTCAGTAAAACTGCGATATTTGCAGTCAGTTATAGTTGGTGATCTTAATGTTCTATACCTATTTGAATCCCAGTTCTTATGATAACACCTGACATTGTTGATAGAAATGCAATATGATATACGAATATTAGAAGCTGTCATCAAGCAATAAATCGGAAATTTTACGCTGTGAAATTTACGATTTTGTGAATTTAGCATGGGCTATCTGTTGACTATCAGGCTTTTAATTAATCCGTTAAATTACAGAAAATCTTTGGTAACTTTTATTATAAACCGTAATCCACTTTGAATGAATTCGTTGTTGAACAATACGGTCATTAAATTTAACATACCCATGATTTTTCTTCGTGGTTTCATGACTTTCACCAATAATTCCGCGATGATCAGATGGAACCGCATTTCCAAGCACATATCGTGTCAGTTTTAATGTTGACTGGGTACTCACAGGTCGCCCTGATCCGAAGCCATCCACATATTTACTACTATCCACTGGAACGGCTTAAATCTGGGTCTTGTGAATAGTGTCATTACAATTATGATGAAGGTGCTGGAAATGATACACCGAAACGTAGAACAACAGGCTGCAATATTGAACTATCTAAAATTTTCAATGATTAGTACTGACAGTGTGCAAGCTTTCGGAGTAACGAGAAAAATCAGCACCCAGCCATCATAGAGACTGACATATCGTGCGCTTGGAAACGAACCTCAATCTGATCATGACGGAACTTCTAGTGCTATCTAATTTGCTTTATTTATCATTTATAAGTTTAAATGTTTTCTGTCATCTGGAGGCCAACAAACTTAGTGAGTAATAAAAGTTCAATTTTTGATGCTGTCAAATGTTACCTGTGTACAACCTATGAAAATATTGTTAAAGAGTGAACGCAATTTGAAGTTTAACAAAAACGTGTTATGTTATATTTGGACAAATTGAAAAATTGCAGCCTTATTACGAACACACGAATTGTGAGGTTCTCTGTGTGCCTGCAATAAGTCAGTTGAACTTTTTTTTCTTCAAAATATAGACTAATTTATATGCATGTATGGAAATAAAAGTTTACAAATTACGAAACATTTTTTTCATTAAATATTAACAATGATTAATTGCGTTATCTGTAATAAAAATTATCCAAATCAAGCTTGTGGGTTTAAAAGATGGCACTGTTACGTATTTTAAGTCAGCTAACTTGCTTTGAATACCTATTTAGGTAAATTTCAAAATCAGACTTATAACAATTTCTTTATTGATCAAATATCAGTTGGAATGAGGGTATAAGTTAGATTAAATGAATAATAAGTAGGATACTCACAGGGTATCTGTGATTTTAATTATTGAAACTAAATTCGAATATTTCAATCAGGTTAAGATTTTAACGTAAAAGTTAATAAATATTAGTATTTACTGAAAACGAATGTTCGAAAACAGCTGGTTAAACTAATAGTGATAGACTGATATGCATTGGTCTGCAATACACGAAACATCTTTGAAGCACTCGGAAATCTGTCTATAAAGAGACATTTTAGTAACGTGACATCTTCAAATGCCTTGGGCAAATGATTTGTTGATGTGCTTTAGCTATTATTGTTTATGCCAGGAAATATTCAGTGAAACGATTTTTATGAAATCTTTGGTAAAATTAAGAGATGTAGGTAAAACACAAAGTTATGATATACTATTTTCTTTACCTTTGGTTAATAATTGGCTGATGTGCGCACTGTTGATGTTGAATCTGGTGCAGTGGGATAAAATGGCGTCTTATTACCAGTTCAATTACAATCCACTTTAAAACTTATTATTATCTTTTTCGTTCATGTGTCATTTGAATTTAATGGTAAATTATTACATAAATTTGAATAAACATTTTTATAGAGACATTTATTGATTAGAGTTGCCGCAATTTCCGCGAGTATAAAATCTTCTCCAATTATTTGGCGTTAATGCACTGTTACAGGGATTAAGGAATGAAGCGGCCACGCTGCCTTCTAATGCCTGGTGCTCTGTACAAATAAAAGCAATGTTTCATATTTACTTTATTAATTAGTCTTCGTCCACTAATCAAATTGAGCTGAAAGTCGATTATGTTACCTCTAACAAACAAGGGTTTGAAATTTTTGCCATGTCAAACTTCTTCAACATTTCGGCATAAATCCTATAATTAAATCACCGCTTAAAGTTTTACAAACATGCATCCTAATACAACTAAATAATCAATGATTGCGCGGGTGGTGGTAACAATCCTTTAAATCACGTCTGCGAGCTTGAAGTAAACACCAGTCCCATGTTATTTAATCAATCGTCAAAAAACAGAAAAATTATCGTCAGTAACACGTAGTAACGCGTTTCGACCTTCCATGATCATCATCAGAATACGACGGCAAACTAACTAGCCAAGGATGATACCGCAATGCTTACACGTGGAAAGAAAAAATAAATATGCGGCTCTCACCTCTAGTAGTCTTGCATACATTGTACGTGACTGGAATTATCGGCAATACAATTTCTATGCCGTAACGAACATTAACTTTTTGCAGCTTTTGCCATATATATATATATATATATATATATATATTTGGGTAATACAATTAAACGATCTATGATTGCGCGGGTGTTAGCAACAATTCTTTAAAGCAAGTTTGGAAGCTTGAAGTAAGCACCAATCTCATTGTATTTAACCAGTCAATATTTCCTGTCGTGTCCAATGTATGTGAGACTACTAGAGGTGAGAGCCGCATATTTAACTTTTATTTCGACATATATGTATTGCGGTTTGATCCTCGCTAGTCAATTTGCGGTCATAATCTAATGATGGTCATGGAAGGTCGAAATGCTTCAGTATGTGTTACTGACGGTAGTTTTTCTGTTGTTCGACGACGGATTAAGTACTATGGGATTGGTGTTTACTTCAAGCTCGAAAACTTGATTTGAAGAAAATGCATTCTAATGTTGAGGATCCTTGTTGGCTATGAGTTGCAATAAATCTCCTATAAAATTATATTTCTCAATAAAACACTGCCGTTTTTAATTAATCGTACCAAGAGCGTTACTGTAAAACTTGTCTTGATTACGAAGAAACCGTTATAAATCTCTTATATGCAAATCATGAAGCTAAAGTCAATTCTGCAGAAGACGCCTTTAATGGAGACTGGCGAGGTAACCCCTTTAGTACAGGAGCATACTACTCGCCATCATGGACAGAATGGAATTTGATTTCTTCGACATGCCGCGTTGGGCTCTATTCACACAGCAAAACGTATGTGACGGGAATCCGTTTATTTGTATATTTATTTTTAAAATGTTTTTGCTTTTTCATGCCACCCATTACCTATTTCATTGTTATCCACGTTTGCTTTACATCCTAGATTTTATTATCTTCTTTTAATTCTAATAAGGCTTCTAAGAGTGAAGCCATTCATAGAAATCTACTTGGTTCTTGGTATTTCATTTAGACTAAAAGCCAGTTTCTTATACAAAAAAGGACTTAAGTTATAGAGGGTCAGTCTTAATAACAACCTAATCTGATGTTCAAATCATGTTTGCGAGCTTGAAATAAACATCAATCCCATTGTATATAAGCAGTCACACAACATATTATATTTCCGCCAGCCACACATGCTGTAGCATGTGTGTTAACAATTATTTAAATCAAGTTTGCAAGCTTGAAGTAAACACCGATTTCAATATATTTATTTACATATATATAAACTTAGCGAGACTACCATCAGCCGCATGTACTGACGAGTTTCGACCTTTCGCGATCATCAGAGTACGACTGCGGACTGACTAGCGAGGATCAAACCACGATTCATTTATAAGTGAAGCAAAATCAGATATCTGGCTCTCACCCTTAGTATTTTCACGCATATTGTACTGGACAGAAACTGTCGGATGTACAGTTTTTATGCGGTCACTAATCATACGTGCCTGTAGCTTTCACTACATGCCTGTAAGTCATGAAGTTGAACAATCGTTGATAGCACGGTTGTTGGTAACAATTCTTTGAACAAAATTTGCGAGCTTACTATAAACACCAATTCCATTTTATTTAACCTGTCGCACAACATAGTAGAACTGTCCTCAGTTACACCTACTGATGCGTTTCGACCTTCCATGATCATAAACTTCGTAAACTGACTAACGAGGATCAGACCGCAATTCACGTATAAGTTATGAAAAGCAGAAAAGAACAAATGTTCATGCTTGCGTAGAAATTGTGCAACAGACATTTCTTGACGAGTTTGATCTATGTGAAGCCACTGGTAATGAGAAACGCATATTTGATTTTCCATAACTTACATATGAATTCTAGATTGATCCTGGTTAGTGAGTTGCCGTCGTGCTCCGATTATAACTTTGAAAATTCAAAATGTGTCAGTACGTGCAACTGTCATTAGTATTGCTTTGTTGTGTTAATAGTTAGATACACTAGAATTGGTGTTTATTTGAGGCTTGCAAACTTAATTTAAGTAATTATTGTCACCTCTCGCGCAATCGTTGATTGTTCAGCCTAATCTGTTATTTGGCGTATCCGTGATTGCTAAGCATACGTTGTTTAAAAAGGTTTACGGTCAATGATATCAATTGGTGTACGTATATGTATTCGTAAAGTCATTAATTTAAAAAATTAAGAAATTGTCCATTTTTCAATCATACCTACACTAAATCTTTAATTCAAGGTTGCGAGCTTGAAGTAAACATCGATCCCATTGCATTTAAAGTATTGTTACCACCACACGCGCAATCAATTTTGTTTAATTAGATTGTCTACATTAAATCTGTTGGTGTGGCCAGTGAGATGGTCGTTTATCTACATCGAATGCCCTGAAAATTAACTATAGGGTTTCTAACAGTAAATCATTTGACTGATATTATGGTGCACATTAGAGATTTTTTAATAGAAATTTTGTTTATAAAAATTAATGATAGTTTTTATTTATGTTTACCAATTTGTAATCAGATCTCGTTGAATTTCCCCTGTTGGGTAAACGCAGTTATTTAATGATTTTATTCTTTCTAGGAAAGATAATTTCAATCCATTTATGTATAGCTTTCAATCTAGAGAAAATTTAAATATTGCAGAAGAATCTATTAATATATCGAACTTAAGAATACGACATATTGGTTCTTGCTTATCCTATTTTCTTCATCTTTCGCGAGGAAAATAAAGCTTGAGTGATTGAACTTTGTGTCCAAAGGGAGCCCAATTTTCCTTTTCAATTTTTTTCTAATTCTGGCATAAAGCTACTGTTAAAAGCCGTTTTGAACTCAACTAATGTTGAATGAGTGTGCAAATACAATATATTAAGTCTGAAGTTCGTTTATTGTTTACTAGAAGCTCCCATATAGGGAGCATCGGATCTAGTACTCCCAGGAGAAGAATGTTATAATTAGCTTTTTTAAGCTAAACGTCAGCTGCCCTTTGTCTTTTAAACCAATTGTTGGCTATCTAGTATCGCTGCGTTTCAAATAGTATTTTTTACATTTTATTCATTTGTTAGAGAAACTTATTCTGTCTAACATAATCCTGTATCTTCAAAACCTGCATTTGCACTGTACTGGCCTTTCAAACTTAATTATCTTGTACAAAATTAAACTGTTTCTTCTAAATTAAGTGCACTGTTCATTCACTACATGCACCTTGGTGTACAACTTTACATTTAAGCCATAATTAGTTTTCAATAAATAAGAATTATTTTAAGTACATAATCCTTTACATTTTATGAAATATATTATTATTATTATTATTAGCATTAAATTTATTTTACATGTAACATGTGCTCTTGGT